>CM072525.1:53041798-53344298 GCA_036898135.1 Oncomelania hupensis | reverse complement strand
GCATTATAAAGGTAAATAATTCATTATTTGGCAACAATGCTTATTTACCTATATCATGATTTATTTAGGTAAACAATGTATTGTTTATATAAACAAAACGTTATTTAAGGACAAATATATATTATTTAGAGAAATCTTACATTGTTTGTAAACAAATGATTATTTAGAAAATATGCTTCTGTATAAAGATTATTTAGCTGAAAGGGTAATAACACAAAAAAATATTGGTGGCAAGCCCTGTTTGAATAATGGCACACAGGACGGCAAGACAGTCTCTCATCAAGTTGGTTCGTGCACGGAGAGATCTCAACAACTATCACCAGTTTGGATTTAGTCCTGGATTAAACTTTGGCCTCTGTGTGTGCGTGGGTGTGTGTGTGTGTAGTGGTTCCTCCGCACGAAAACTGTGATGGCAACAAGCAATGTTCTGATGGCTTGGACTGTAAACAAACCGGAAACAAATACGTCTGCGGTAAGTAGTCCGCCATTTCTATTCACTATGTGTTTGTACAATCGAACGCGCTTATAACGAAAACATTTTTCCTTGGTTATATCACAAGTTTGTGGTACCCGTAATCGACGGTTAGTGGCTGACTGGTGTGTTTGTATTCGATATTAGCCGTCGTGTCTCTAAAATGAGTCTTTGATGTAAGATTTACGTCATACTGTATTGACGTCATGTTTTGGCAAAATGGGTTGATTTTACAAGACTTTTGCCATATAAAGGTGATCGGAGAGAGAGAGAGAGAGAGAGAGAGAGAGAGAGAGAGAGAGAGAGAGAGAGAGAGAGAGAGAGAGAGAGAGAGAGACTCCTGGGCGCGAAAGTGTGAGGTGAATGAGTATCTGTGTGTGCGCGATTAAGCACGCGTGCTTATGCCGTTTTCTGTGAAGTGTCTCATGAGAGAGAGAGGGAGGAGAGCTATGTTTTCTGTGTAAGTTAACATGCACTTTTATTCATATAGATGTTTCTTGTGTTCTCTCATTGCAATATGTTCTTTTAAACAAATATTGATGTGCCTTCTTGTGAGTGTGTGCATCCGTGCTTCCTTTCTTTTAGCATTCTGTATAATTGGCTTGTCTATTATAGACATAAGCTTATGTTCATGTTTGATATTGTGTGTGTCCAGTGTCATTACGTCCAATGTTGCAATGGTGTCTTTCAGATTTTGAAGTATTGTAAAGTGTTTTGTGCGTGAGATTTATTACTGCAGGAATGATGATATCTGCCTGTGTGTGTGACTTGTTTACCAACATCTGGCCAATGTTCAATAAGCAATGTAACTGTGATCATTTGGCTGAATAGTCTGTATTGTGTATTGTAAGAGGTGCTCAGAGCTGATGGTGGAATTTCAAATAACTTGGCTTATCAGTGTTTTTTCTTGAGCGCATGCGCTCCCACATGCGATATTAATTCAAGCTCACTATCGGAATTAGCTGAATTCATTTCCATTTTGCCGCCATGATCTTAACCCTTTTAGCCTTTTGAAAGCAGTGATAGTCTCAGTGGTAATGATGGGGGTTATAAGCCATACCTTTTCTTCATTCAAGGTGCCCTGGAGTAAGAACACAGTAACATACTACCTTGTATATTTCTTTCTTCATTCAAGGTGTCCTGGAGTAAGAACACAGTAACATACTACCGTGTATATTTCTTTCTTCATTCAAGGTGTCCTGGAGTAAGAACACAGTAACATACTACCTTGTATATTTCTTTCTTCATTCAAGGTGCCCTGGAGTAAGAACACAGTAACATACTACCTTGTATATTTCTTTCTTCATTCAAGGTGTCCTGGAGTAAGAACACAGTAACATACTACCTTGTATATTTCTTTCTTCATGCAAGGTGTCCTGGAGTAAGAACACAGTAACATACTACCTTGTATATTTCTTTCTTCATTCAAGGTGTCCTGGAGTAAGAACACAGTAACATACTACCTTGTATATTTCTTTCTTCATTCAAGGTGTCCTGGAGTAAGAACACAGTAACATACTACCTTGTATATTTCTTTCTTCATTCAAGGTGTCCTGGAGTAAGAACACAGTAACATACTACCTTGTATATTTCTTTCTTCATTCAAGGTGTCCTGGAGTAAGAACACAGTAACATACTACCTTGTATATTTCTTTCTTCATTCAAGGTGTCCTGGAGTAAGAACACAGTAACATACTACCTTGTATATTTCTTTCTTCATTCAAGGTGTCCTGGAGTAAGAACACAGTAACATACTACCTTGTATATTTCTTTCTTCATTCAAGGTGTCCTGGAGTAAGAACACAGTAACACACTACCTTGTATATTTCTTTCTTCATTCAAGGTGTCCTGGAGTAAGAACACAGTAACATACTACCTTGTATATTTCTTTCTTCATTCAAGGTGTCCTGGAGTAAGAACACAGTAACACACTACCTTGTATATTTCTTCAGGAAATACACATTCACGTACTTTACTCTGAGACATTTTGAAAATTCAATCATTTTACTGTCAAAAAATGAATACTTCCATTTAACCTGTGAAACGTTTCTGGGTACCAAGAACAAAAAGAAAAAAGTTAGGCCTGTCCCTTTTTGCGAGATCTAAAAACGACATGCCTTTTAAACTTGTACTTTGCAAAATTATGCCGTTTTCAAAGGGTTCTGAAGAAACTGCAAATAAAGCATGTGGGTCTTTCTACAGCTACCCGAATGACTAAACATTTCCGCATTTACGTCATTTGTGTCATTTGCGCTTAATTTCCGCGAATTTACGTCATTTGTGATGTTTTCGTACTTAAAGCTATTGTGGTGTCTGGGATAAGAAAATACATTGGGTGTAAGCGAAGCTACCTCGTGACCAGGGTTGGAAGATTTAACGATTTAACGATTAAAATTTGTGGTTAAAGAAAATTTAACGCCTTAATGTTGTTAAAAAGTTAAAGAAAATTCAACGAATAAAAAAAATAAAAGTAACGATTATCGATTATTTTCTTTAAAACTTTCGTTACTTCAGTTTGATTTTCCACCACGAACAACAACATGCGCGAAGCCGGTTTGACCCTGTTGCAGCCAGTTTGAGGCGGTTTGGATTAGCCTATGTAGATATTGCTGCTAGTCTACCCTGCATCAGTCCAAAGCATGGGTATTGTTGTCTTGATTGTGTATGCCTGTCTGAGAAATTATGTACAAATTTAAAATGCAACCCAAAATCTGTAAAGGAGAATTTTGGGGAATTTCTGTAAATATGTGTATATTATAAACATAATGTGTATGTGAGAGATTCTTTTTATTGTAGCTGCTGTATTTGAATGCCTAGCTTAATTTCTTCGTCTCGTTGGTGTGCGTGGGTTAAAATGCTTGGAAGGGGTGTGAATGAGTGTTGCAAGGACAGATTAGAAAAAAAAAATTAGTCTAATATCTCTATTCTTGTTGTTAATAAAATATTAAATCAAATCACATTATTTGTTCTTGATTTTTTTTCAGTTTGTTCATAGATTACATGGGTTTTAACACAAGTTGCATGTAATTTTTTTTAACTGCATACCACTTTTTTGGGTCTGAGCTGAGTAATAAATAATCATTCATGTATTTAAAGCAAATTTATTTATTTTTAAAAACAATAACACAAATTAAGTTATTTAATTTTCACAAAAAAATAAAGAAAATTTATTTCTTTAACGTTTTACCCATTTTAAAGAAAATTTATTTCTTTAAAGAAAAAAAGTAAAGACTATCAACCCTGCTTGTGACCGTGTTCGTTGTGTCTGTAAAGTTTAAAGTAATAAATAAGACCAACTTGGACAGGGATTTTTTTTTTCTGTAAAAGCGTTGTTCGTTGAAAGCGTGTTCGTTGAAAGCGTGTTCTTTGTACGCGTGTTTGGGATGTGTTTGGACAAATGCTGGCTCTGTTATCAGCAAGTACAAGTGTAGGCCTCCAATATCAGCAAATGTAGGTCTTTGTTACACCCACTTTAGGTCTTTATTATCACTTTGTTATCACGTACATTAGATATTTATTATCACTTACGTTAGGTCTTTATTATTACTTACATTATATATTTATTATCGCTTTAGGTCTTTGTAATCACCACCTTTTTTTAGGTCTTTGTTATCACTTACTTTAGGTCTTTGTTATCACTTATTTTAGGTCTTTGTTATCACTTATTTTAGGTCTTTGTTATCACTTACTTTAGGTCTTTGTTATCACTTTAGGTCTTTATTATCAATTACTTTAGGTCTTTATTATCACTTCCTTTAGGTCTTTGTTATCACTTATTTTAGGTCTTTGTTATCACGTTTTTTTGGTCTTTGTTATCACTTATTTTAGGTCTTTGTTATCACTTATTTTAGGTCTTTGTTATCACTTATTTTTGGTCTTTGTTAATGGTGGCTATAGCATAGCAGTGTCAGTTTGTGTACTCACACCCGACAACAGCATGTCCCCCTTTACCCTCCACACACCCCTACCTTCCCCTCCACACACCCCTACCTTGCCCTTTCCCTCCACACACCCCTACCTAGCCCTTTCCCTCCACACACCCCTAACTTGCCCTTCCCGTCCACACACCCCTACCATGCCCTTCCCCTCCACACACCCCTACCTTGCCCTTTCCCTCCACACACCCCTACCTTGCCCTTCTCCTCCACACACCCCTACCTTGCCCTTTCCCTCCACACACCCCTACCTTTCCCTTCCCCTCCACACACCCCTACCTAGCCCTTCCCCTCCACACACCCCTACCTTGTCCTTCCCCTCCACACACCCCTACCTAGCCCTTTCCCTCCCAAATAAATTTCAAGATTTTTGACACCTGTCCGAGATGTGTCCTGAATAGTCTAAAAATTACATTTTAAAAAATGTCGGTCCGTCCGTCCATCTGTCCGCTGTCTGTCTGTGCAAAACTTCCAAGTGGCTTAATATCTGGGAACGTATTTTAACTATCAAAACGAAACTTGGTAAGGTGGTGTATAACTAAGACCCCTCCAAAATTATCAATGACTGAATGACTTCACTGCAAGGTAAAGGTCACAAAGTGAACAAATGTTGGTCAAAAACTACCTATCCTATCCTGTCCCGTAACCATGAGGTCGTAGTGGCACCACAGATGATCGTTTAACCAGCATACTCCAATCTTTCTCTGTCCTCAGCAGCCCTGATGGCTTCGCTCAGTGTCAAACCAGTCCATTCTCGAATGTTGTCCTCCCACCTCTTTTTTGGTCTCCCTCTTCTTCTACCTCCTTGCACTGTGCCTTGCAGAATAGTCTTTGCAAGGCCTGATGATCTGGTGACGTGGCCATACCATGGGAGTTTCCGTTTCTTCACCACTGTGAGCAGGTCATCGTGTTGTCCAATGGCTTGTGCGATGGTCTGTCGAACTTTATCGTTGGTGATATGTTGGGTATAGGAAATGCCCAGAAGTCTTCTGTAGCACCTCATCTCCATGCTTTGTATTCTTCGTTGGAGATCTGCTGTGAGGGTCCATGCTTCGCAAGCATATAGAAAGATGGAGATGACAAGGGAGCGCAGCAGTCTTACTTTGGAATGTAGACTGATGGTCCTGTCTTTCCAAATGGGCTTCAGCCTTGTTAGGGCAGCAGTTGTTGTGCGATCCTGGAGATGACTTCCTGTCGGGACCCGTTGTCTGATACAATGGCTCCTAAATATTTGAAGCTATGCACTGTGTTGAGGGATTGGCCTTGGACTTTGATGTCCGTGTTGATGCCTGTCACGGCCCCCGAGCGGGTTCCGTGACTTCAGCACATAAAGCGAGTGAAAAGGAATAAAAACTCAAACAAAATAAACTAACACAAAATGCCAGAATACAATCACACTCTTTTATTCAACAATTAACATACACGCACAGGACAAATGGGAAACTAACCACCCTCAACCCCTATCAAGACCCCCGTCCCAGTATTAACTAACAATTACCTCCCCTTGCTTAACCCCAACAGAACTAAACAGCAACAGTTTCTTTACAAAATGTGTACAGCAAAATCACAATCAATAAATCAATTCAAAATATAAATCTTCAAATAAGAATGATGGCGTTATGAATCTTTAATCTTAAACTACTATCCGGGTGAAGCTGAAGCACTGAAGCACTGTTCAAATGTTTTTGTCAAGTAGCTCAGAGAGCTAAACAGTCTCTTTCACAACAAGTGGATGATTCTCTAACTAAATGAATATGTTTTTTAGGTGTGGTGCAGTGCGAGTCTGTGTGTGCGTGAATTAGGTGTGAAAACCTCCTGTAATAGTGTTGCCTCGACACATAGGCAAAACACGCAGCAGTGGCAGAGACCACCACAACACTTCCTGCTGTAGAGGCAACGGCACACCCCAGGCTGGCTAGAAACCAATCAGCATAAACATTGGCGATGACAGGTACAACCGCATCATCAGCATCAACAACAGCAACAAAACGTCAACGGCAACATAAGCAACAGCATAAGAAGCAGCAGCATAAGAAGCAGCCCAAACCTGTAAGCATATACGCAGTCTTAACAGTCTGCTTACAAGACATAAACACTATATAATATAACACGCCGCGCCGTCCTCCGTCCACCATCTTGACCTGTTTATGCATACAATGATATTAATACAAGATGCTATGCACACATTTCAATAATATAGATCAACCTTTGATGCTTAATAATTCACATCTTCTATAAACACAGACATTTATATCAATATACATAATTATTGCAACCACACTTCATCATACAGTCCTGATTCATTCCACCTCCCTTCACCATCGCTATCACCCCCAACGGTTATAACCCATCACGATTATCTCCCTTCATTCATACTATCTTGCCGTACCATACTGTAAACATGCTTTCTTCATAATCATCACTTCATCTTTGTTCAGCATAGTACATTTTATCGCTCTCTCCATACATACACCCTCCCCTCTCTCTCCCTCTCTACATTCCCCATCGTCGCCTTTGACCCACTTTTATAACAACAGCAGCAACGACATTTCCCCATCACATACACAATAAGAAAATCATAAGAAAATCATATAAAATCAATAAAATCATTATGCATCCTGGTTATACATCCCCTTCCCCACACTCATCACCACTCATACGCGTACGCAGTTCTCGGAGTGCGCCACTAAGGAATTGGATAACAGGGTTTGCTCACCTTATAGGCCCCGGCTTGTGATACACCTTCCCCCAACACCACAACACAACACAGCACTGTCACAGATACAACTGGTTAGTCTTTTGAGAGTCACTTCTATTGCTGGTTATTTCACTTCCCAAATAACACTTATAAAATGAGGACGAGGTCACCTTAGTTCTGCAACAGACACTAAGTCTCGGTGGGTGTTCAATAGAGAACTACACGCACCTTAGGAAGACAACCCTACGTTCATACACAAACGGCAGTTAATATTCCTCCTCTTTCGAATTCTAAACATCCTTACCCCGACGAGGGTGTAAGACCTTGGGTGGCTATATAAACAATAATCACACCCTTCCAACAGAACCCTATACTACAATGACCTCTGTCACAGGGTTGCTGCCTGGTTAGATTCGACCTTCTCACAAAAGCATCTCAAACCACTCTGCCCTACCAAAAACGCACCGGCCACAAGCAAAACGTCGAGCTCTCGTCAGTATACACATTCCTTATTACGCATAGCCCTGTTCTGAATTTGGCCTACCCCCTGTCTTCTTCGTTACGCACGGATTTTACGATACTGCACCTTTCGTACACAAAAGTAAACCGGTCACGCTATTCTATATACACTACAAACAGAGAAGTGCAACTTCGTAAAAAGTATGATTCTCCCTGCTATCTGAAAACTCGTGTCGTCACAATGCCATTGGTGTTGTTGGTCATCATTTTGGTCTTCTCTGCACTTATTTCCATTCCATAAGCTGTGGAGGTGGTGTCAAGCCTCTGTACCTGCTGTTCAAGTTCTTGTTCCTCTCCAGCCAATCCATCATTGTCATCCGCAAAACGAAGATTGGAGATTGCTCTACCCCCTATGCTGACTGTGCTTTCATGATCTGCAAGAGCATCTGACATGATGCGCTCTAGAAAGATGTTGAAGAGTGTTGGAGAGAGTAGGCATCCTTGACGCACACCGATTGTTGTTCTGAACCAGTTCCCGATGGCGCTGTTTGTTTACTGCACTGGTAGCCTTGTCATACAGGCTTTTGATGACTTTAATAATTTTAGGGCTGATGTTGTACACTTTCATTGGTACCCATAGAGCTGCATGCCAGACTCGGTCAAACGCCTTCTTGAAGTCTATGAACGCATGATATAAATGTTGTTGGTGCTGTAGGTATTTCTAACAGATTAATATTACAATTTCACAGAATTGGACTTATTCAAAGTTATTAACATAAAATGTACGATTCTTTCGCGAATGATAGATATCTAAAAGATGCCCATACTACGTCAGTTTGGTCAACCTCGCTTCAATGTCAAGGTCACTGGAGCTTTCCAAAGTCGGTTCGCATTGGTAGGCTACTTTGAAGTGACCTTTACGATAAACTGTGAGAGCATTCTAGACCTTCCAAAAACATTAAAACAATGTTTCAAAATACAATGGAATGAATCTATATTTAGTAACATGAGCATCAGCGTTCACATGAAGGTCAAGGTCATCCCAAGGTCAAGGTCATCTAAGTTCAAGGTCATCCCAAGTGTACTTGTTTACGTAATACATCTTTTGCAATAGTTTATTTGATCGTGCATGTGTATTTGGAGCAGGTGGTCATGGTCATTTTAATTTCAAGAGCATCAAATGATCAAAGTCGGATTTACTTTGCATTTTAATGCCACTGTTTCATTGTCTTTTTTTTCTTTCTGGGCACTCATTTTAATGTAAAATATTGCAAGTTCAATTAGGATTATGTGAGTCAAATGGGTTTTGCTTTTCTAGTGCGGTGGATAGGTTTTGTCGCGCTTCCGTTGTATTTTCTTCCTTATTGGTGTACAGTGCCAGATAGGCATCCACTGTGAATTAGAAATACCGCCTGTTCAAGTTCACTATAGTCTAATTGTTGTCGTTGCCTTCTTCTTCTTCCTCTTCTTCTTCTTCCTCTTCTTCTTCCTCTTCCTCTTCTTCTTCTTCTTCTTCTTCTTCTTCTTCTGCTGCTGCTGCTTATGATGATGAAGATGACATAATCGGTGGTCATCTGTAACTTCGGATGAGAGAATATACCGAGGTCTAGTCTGTGCTCGCAGGCATTCCATCACACGGACTATCTTGACGCTCACGTCCTAGCGAGTGAGTGCCAGAAACATCAATACACCCAGCCTGCACTATGGGTCATGTTCCTCTTTGTCCTGGAATGCGCTTTCGCTGAGAGCGTCCGGAATTTCACTAGCACCGGTGAGGAATAAAATCCCAATGTCCAACTGCCAGTTTATTAACATTTTTTGACTTGCTGTCACTTTGTTTTGACCTTGTCTGACTTTGTTGTGACTTTGACTTGTGTATGACTTTATTGTGACTTTGTTTTGACTTATGTCTAACTTTATTGTGACTATGTTTTGACTTGTATCTAACTTTATTGTGACTTTGTTTTGACTTTTGTCTGCCTTTGTTGTAATTTTTGTTTTGACTTTGATCTAACTTTTGATTTGATGACAATGTGCAGCTCTGGGAGTGGGCGACAACTGCATCGCGGATCCTACCTTTTGTCCTAAAAATACCCAATGCTCAACCGACGGCAAATGTAGTCAGTTTCTCACCCCAGCCTCTCTCTCTCTCTCTCTCTCTCTCTCTCTCTCTCTCTCTCTCTCTCTCTCTCTCTCTCTCTCTCTCTCTCTCTCTCTCTCTCTCTCTCTCTCTCTCTCTCTCTCTCTTTCCCCTCCCTCTCTTTCTATCTCTCTCCCTCTCTCTCTTTCCCCTTCCTCTCTTTCTATCTCTCTCCCCCTCTCTCTCTTTCACTCTCTCTCATAATGGAACATCACCAGACATTACAACGTCTGCCTTCTTATATGTATGCCTCATAATAGCTGCATTTACGCACTGTCGGACAGTTATAGCCTGCCAACATCAATGTGATATTAAATAAGAGATCAACAATTAAATTGTACCACCTAAGGAAAACAACACGTGTTGCTTGGGTCAAATGCAGTCCTACTGACATCAGTTATAATGTCCATCACTGTATACAACTCCTTCACACCTCTGTACACTAATGTGGTACTACTGACATCAGTTACAAAGTCCACAAAAGTGTACAACTCCATACCTCTGTACACAAATGTAGTACTACTGACATCAGTTACAATGTCCACCACTGTGTACAACTCCTTCACACATCTGTACACAAATGTAGTACTACTGACATCAGTTACAATGTCCACCACAGTGTACAACTCCATACCTCGGTACAGAAATGTAGTACTACTGACATCAATTACAATGTCCACCACAGTGTACAACTCCTCTACACCTCTGTACACAAATGTAGTACTACTGACATCAATTACAATGTCCACCACAGTGTACAACTCCTCTACACCTCTGTACACAAATGTAGTACTACTGACATCAGTTACAATGTCCACCACTGTATACAACTCCTTTACACCTCTGTACACAAATGTAGTACTACTGACATCAGTTACAATGTCCACCACTGTATACAACTCGTCTACACCTCTGTACACAAATGTAGTACTACTGACATCAGTTACAATGTCCACCACTGTATACAACTTTTCTACACCTCTGTACATAAATGACTGCAATTGTGTTGACAACAGTGGGAATAGTCCCTGTTCCATAGAAATCAAAGCCTACTGATTTGAATTACACTATGGTGGTAAAACTCACCTCTCTGCTCATCAACATTCTCGGACAGGAGCTGTATCAACAACAACCTCTTGCTGTTCCTAATGTTGAGATTTAGGAAGTGATCCAACACTAACCAGTGAATAGTTTTACTATGGCCTTAGTAGCCTACGCTCCTAACAACACTTTTCCAGTTCATCTACAATACCGATGTATTGACTTGACTGCTATTGTATTGCGTTGTTCAGGACTGAATATCAACGCGGACTGCAGTAAAGATCAAGACGCCTGTGAGACTGGATCTCAGTGTGACGGCCGCCAACAGCTGTGTCGTAAGTATGACGTCTGTGTCGTAAGTATAACGTCTATGTCGCAAGTATGACGCCTGTGTCGTAAATATGATGCCTGTGTCGTAAGTGTGACGCGTGTGTCATAAGTGTGACGCATATGTCATAAGTGTGACCCCTGCATAGTAAGTGTGAAGTGTATATTGTAAGTTTAACGCCTGTGTCGTAAGTGTGACGCCTGTGTCATAAGTGTGACACCTGTGTGGTAAGTGTGACATCAATTTCTTAAGTATAACGCCTGTGTCGTAAGTGTGACGCCGGTGCCGTAAGTGTGACGAATGTGTCCTAAGTGTTTCTCCTGTGTTGTAATTGTTGAGAATGTGTCTTAAGTGTTTCGCCTGTGTAGTAAGAGTGACGACTGTGTCGTAAATGTGACGAAAGTGTCGAAAGTGTGACGCCTATGTCGTAAGTGTGACAACAAAGAACGGCTGTTTCGTATGTGTGACAAAGAACTGCGGTGTCGTAAGTGTGACGCATGTGTCATAAGTTGACAACAAAAAAACGTCTGTGTCGTAAGTCTAAAGCCTGTGTCGCAAGTGTGACAACAAAGAACGCAAGTGTGACAGCAAAGAACGCCTGTGTCGCAAGTGTGACAACAAAAAACGTCTGTGTAGTAAGTGTAAAGCCTGTGTCGAAAGTGTGACAACAAAGAACGCCTGTGTCGTAAGTGTAAAGCCTGTGTCGAAAGTGTGACAACAAAGAACGCCTGTGTCACAAGTGTGACAGCAAAGAACGCCTTTGTCGCAAGTGTAACAGCAAAGAACGCCTGTGACCTAAGTGTGACAACAAAGAACGCCTGTGTCGTACGAGTGCCGTTTGTATTTAAGTGTGACGCCTGTGTCGTTGTGACGCCTGTGTCCTAAGTGTTACGCCTATGCCGTAACTGTGACAATACCTGAGCGGCGAGCGCGACGTCTATGTCGTATGTGTGACGCCTGTGTCGTAAATGTGACACCGCCTGTTCGGCAATTGTGACGCCTGTGTCGTAATGTGATGCCTGTGTCGTAAATGTGACGCCTGTGTGGTAAGTGTGATTCCTGCATCGTAAATGTGCCGTCTGTGTCGTAAGCGCGACGCCAGTGTCGTAAGTGGTGTGCCTGTGTCGTAAGCGTGACGCCCGTGTCGTAAGCATGACGCCTGTGTTGTCGTTAGTGTAACGCTTTTGTCGTAAGTGTAACGCCTGTGTCGTAAGTGTGACAGTGCCTGTGCGGCAAGTGCGACGTCTATGTCGTAAGTGTGACGCCTGTGTCGTAAATGTGACACCTGTGTCGTAAAAGTGACGCCTGTATCGTAAATGTGACACTGCCTGAGCGGCAAGTGTGACGTCTATGTCGTAAGTGTGACGCCTGTGTCGTAAGTGTGACGCCTGTGTCGTAAGTACAAGGCCGGACCTGCTATAGGGGCCCAGGAGGCCCTGGCCCCTCCGCCCCTAATCCCCCTCAAAAACAAAATTGTGAGAGTGTGTGTGTGTGTGTGTGGGTGTGTGTGTGTGTGTGTGTGTGTGTGTGTGTGTGTGTGTGTGTGTGTGTAAAGCCCTTCGCACACTAGCGTCAACGCGTCAAGTTTTGGTACGTCGCGTTAAGTTTTGGGCGCGCTGCTCTGTGTGCGAGACTTCCTCGCGTCCGCGACTGCTGCGCGCGTTCGGACGCGGCGCGTCACCGCAAGAATAGAATCCATCCTATTTCCAAGCGGCAAGGCGCGCGGCTTCACCAATCAGAATGCAGCTCTCGCTCGTTCTCAAAAGCAAAATGGCGGATTTGAAAGAAGATGAGGTGCTGTTGTTGATTGAATTATTTCAGAGTCAGGAGAACTTGTAAAATTCAGGGTTGAAATCATACCATGATAGGGATAAGAACAGGGAGAGCATGGTCTACATCGCCAGTGTCATGAACAAGGGCTGGAGTGGTAGACTAAGTGGATGACCAAATATTTTGCTGATGTTGTCTCTTTGACTTTAAGTTCTAAATCTGTCAGTGTGTGGATCGGCTCTGAATTATCAGCTTGTCAGTACGTAGTGTCGGATATTATTAGGCCTTGTGTGACCACATGCTATGTAGGAATGTGCTACACGTGTTTCTGAAGTGCGAGAAAAGATCAGACTCAACAGAAACGGCCGGGATCGACCGCTTGCGCTTGTTTGCGTTTCATAGATTATAGTCCCCAACACATCAGCCATTGTTTACGTCAATAATGAAATGACGTAATTTAGTGACCTAGCCTATGCACAGGCATATGCATACCACACATGTATAGAGATAAAACTAGCTAGTTATACCTCTATGGCTACACGTCTCATTTAGGAAAAACAATCAACCAGGCCTACTTTCCAAATATGGAAAGTACACAAAAAAAGCGCGCGTCGAAAGCCGCCGGGATCGACCGCTTGCGCTTGTTTACGTTTCATAGATTATTGTCCCCAACACATCAGCGATTGTTTACGTCAATAATGAAATGACGTAATATAGTGACCTATGCACAGGCACTACCACACATGTATAGAGATAAAACTAGCTAATTATACCTCTATGGCTACACATCTCATTTAGGAAAAAAATTCAACCAGGCCTACTTTCCAAATATGGAAAGTACACAAAAGAAGCGCGCGTCAAAAGCCGCCTGTGTGCGAGCCATGACGCACGCAGCAAGTTGCAGGCGTCGTCGCGTCAAAGACGCTTTGACGCAAGCGCCAAGATTTAGACGCCAGTGTGCGAAGGCCATAAGAAGAAAGAACGAAAGACAAACAAACAAAAACATAAAATCAACAAACGATAAAACAAAGAATATTAGAAGGTAGTGTTGAATGTTTTGCGTATCCTATTTTGCGGTCTCTGAAGTCGACTAACTTCTATAAGTAGTCACAGCAGCTCAATGCCTATGTGAATAGCACTCTTAGGTTATCCCACATTTTGCTGGCTGCGGGCTATTTATAGCTTGCCTACACCCTCCCTTTCAGTGAAAGGATAGGAAAGAAGAGCACTGGCAAAGCTATTTATAGCTAGCCTGGCTGAACTAGCTTCAAAACCTAAAAGCTTTGGTTGAGTCGGTGTGTAGTACGTATACTATGTTAGGCCTACCGAGATTTCGTTTGCAAAGCGGTCAAAAGACGCTGGCTGACCCGCTATGACATAATCTCACTTCCGACTTTGGAAGTGTTTTTTTGCGCCGAAATTTTGACAATACGCCAAAAAGGAAAGCTCTAAAACCTGTGGAGGCCGCAGGTACAAAACGTCTGGAATCGTTTTGGCAAAAGTCAGGTAAATAAATAATGACTACTTTTGTATACAGAATGAGCTCAGCATGTCTTGACAATGAGAAAGTACACTGACTATATCCAAAATGGCTACACTGGATCAATCACATAGCCTAAATGACGAGTGAAAACGCCATTAAACTTGAAGAAATTAAAGAAAAGAAAATACATTTTGAACAAGATTATCTCAAACACGAGTGCCCACGCACAACTGATTCTGTTTATCTTCATCGCTATACTTTGTGCATAGGCCGTTTGTGGTTAAAATAGCATGTTTTGTTCATTACAGGTGGCAATCGGACTTGCACCAATCTGAATGTGTCACCCACCTCCGCTACACCAAAGCCTGAGGGTTCTACATCCCAGGAAGAAGAACGTTTTACAACCACTACTTTGCATTCCGTAGGTAAGGTGTATCATGATCTTGTCTCTCTTCTGTATTTTGTCCCTTTACTGTGAACAATTGGAGCAATCTATTATATTTCCTAAACTGTCTTCTGCTTCTTCCCCTCCTACTGACCACCCCTACCCGCACCCTACTTTTTCTCGCCACTCCCTCTCTTCGTTATTATATTCACGGAATTATCATTAGAAATTAAATTATCGTCAGCTTTTGTGTGTTTGTTTTTTCTGTTCAAAACTTAGCATGATCTATTTATGTTCTCAGTACACAGTCACTACAGTGTCATACACACACACATACACATAACAGTCCCTGAATGTTCTTTGTACAGGCGACAGTCCTACTGCCAGTGTGCCCAGGCCCTGCACGCCAGACACTCCTCAACCCTCCACGTCTAACTTCAGCTGCTCCCCACAAAACTTCCATTGCTACTAGACAAACTACAACGGAGCCTAAATGTAAACTTCCATTGCTACTAGACAAACTACAACGGAGCCTAAATGTAAACTTCCAGTGCTACTAGACAAACTACAACGGAGCCTAAATGTAAACTTCCAGTGCTACTAGACAAACTACAACGGAGCCTAAATGTAAACTTCCATTGCTACTAGACAAACTACAACGGAGCCTAAATGTAAGTAGTTGTTATCTCAATTCATTGAGTTATTCAATTATTAGTTGTTGGTTTTTTAAAACTATAGTTCAAACTTCTGTTCAAACTATTAAAGGCAACAACAACAACGAAGAAGAAGAAGAAGAAGAAGAAGAAGAAGAAGAAGAAGAAGAAGAAAAATACTGAAAAATGTTGAGGTTAATTTGTAGATTATTAATCAGCCAAGTCTAGTTCTGACTTTATCATTATTACTGATTGTTGGTTTTTTGGCATGTTAATTTTCCAGACAGTTCACTTCACAAAACCCGGCCGGACTTTGAAAAGTGTGTTGGTGATGAGATACTGTCCACTTTGAATGACAACAAGTTCTCTCTCCTCACTGAACATTGGACCCCTTCAGAGAAATATCAGTTTCCTATTAGGACACAGTCAGGACATTCACGACTTTGCCAAGGCAGGTGGCTGAAAGCTTATCCATGGCTAGCTTATTCTCCTGCAGAAGATGGGTTGTACTGCAAACACTGCGTGTTCTTTACCACTTCAGGAAGCATTCCTGCTGGACAGTTTGTGTCCTGTACCTTCAAACACTGGAAGAAAACACTAGGAAGTTCAAAGAACATTCTGCTTGTAAATATCACCAAGATGCACTGGAACGGAATGAGAATTTTCTTCAAACAATGAGCAAGCCGGCAACAAGCGGGATCAGTTTGCTTGATACTCAAGCTGCGGAAAGGGTTGAATTCAACCGCAAGATTCTTGCAAGCGTTGCTGAGACTGTTCTGTTGTGCGGACGGCAAGGGAGTGCACTGAGGGGCTTCAGAGATGACGGGGTATTAGAGGAAGAGAACGCTAGCAACTTCAACACACTGCTTGAATTTCGCATCTAGGCAGGGCACGAAAGTCTCGGCGAACATTTAAAGACGTGCCTCGCTCGTACTACCTACGTCTCAAAGACCACCCAAAATCGAATAATTGACATCATTGCTCATCAAATCACAGCGAATCTGCTTTTTGAGGTCCGCGAAGCAAAGTACTTCACTGTTCTGGCGGATGAAGTCACTGATGTCAGCAACTGGGAGCAGTTGTCCGTCGTCTTAAGGTTTGTGGATTCTGACTTTAACGTCAGGGAAGAATTCTTGTGTTTTGTTTCCTGTCACAAGATAACAAAGGAAACCATCGCAAACAACATACTCCAGTGCCTAGACAATTGGCGTTTACACCCACAGGATCTCAGAGGACAAGGGTATGATGGCGCAGCTAACATGGCGGGCAGAGTTCAAGGGGTGCAGGCCCGCATACGACAGATCAACGTACGTCCATTGCGCCAGCCACTGCCTGAATCTTTGCGTCATGAAAGCGTGCAGTGTACCCCCAAATTATGAGCATGTTCAGTGACTTACAGTAAAGGAAATATCTCTTTTCTTCTCTTGTTCTCAAAAGCGCCAACGGAAACTTGAAGAGGTCTTGAGCAGCAATTCAAATGGCACAAAAAAGAAGAAGCTGGTAGCTCTGTGTAGAACAAGATGGATGGAGCGGCTGAAGGCACTGGACACGTTCTATGAAATGCACAGCAGTGTATGCGATTGCCGCGGTCAAATGGTGGCTGAAAGACTAGGCAGCTGGGACGCAGACACTTTACCTCGATCGTCGGGCCTACTCAAGAGCCTTCAAAGCAGCAGTTTCATTGTTGCGCTGGTAACTGCAAAGAATGGCTTGGGATACATTAATGTCCCACCGTGCAGTTGCAGAAGAAAGAGAATGACATCACAAGTGTGTATCAGGAGATACGGAATGTGATCTCCTGTTTGCAAGGCTTGCGAAATTCCATGGCTGCTACATTTGAGGACTGGTTTCGACAAGCCACAGACTTTGCTGCAGATGCTGGAGTTGACCTCGAAGTCAACCGACAGGGCAACAGGCAGACCATGATAGGCAACCCACGCGCTGACACACCAGAGCAGTACTACCGAAGGTCTGTGGCTATCCCATTGTAGATTTTCTTCTGCTCCAACTTCAACAAAGATTTGGCCAAGCTGAAGTTGCAGCTAACGGGCTGATTTTAATGCCGTCAGCTTTACTGAAGTCAGCGCACCCTGGATTCAACACTGTTCCAGCAGGCGTCGCAGACCTGGCTAAACTGTGGGAGGCCGATATGCAAAGCAGCCAAGACATCCCTGCTGAGTGGAATGACTGGGTGAACAAATGGCGTAATTCCAACTTTGAAACGCCACAAACGACCACAGCAGCGTTAAAGGCATGTGACAGTGACATGTTTCCAAATATCCACATCCTGATAAAACCGCTGTGTACCCTGCTAATCACTACGGCGGAATGTGAAAGAACGATTTTCAGACTAAAACCTCTGAAGACATGTCTACGTTCCTCCATTGGTCAAGATCGATTAAATGGGTTAGCACTGATGCGCATCCACAGAGACAGGCCAGTCGATGTGCAACAAGTGTTAAATGTCTTTGCCAGAAAGTATTTAACAATGATGGCATTGAAAACAGACGATCTCTTGACGTAAATAAGGTGTCTAGCTCTATGTCAAACCATAAGCCCTTGTGTCTGCGTATTTTGCTTGGAAACGGAACACTTATGTGAGTGTAGAAGTTGCCAACTCCTGATGTGTTCGAGGTATGCTTCAAAAGAGCGCAAAAACTGGGAGTACTGTAGGTTTTGTTTTGCGTTGCGTCATTTATTAAGGTTCCACGTCCCTTTCCTAACCCGTTCTCATTATCAGTGAGATCATTAATTAAAACACTTGACTACTATCGCCATCACCATTAGTAACTTATACTAATCATAAAGAATCTTTTTTTTTAAGCTACGAATAATGTCTTCCAAATGTTTTATCAGTTGCAATAAACAACATTTCTCAGTTTGTCCTTCGCATGTGTGTTGTCTGTCAAACCCAATGCCCCCTCAAAAGAAAAAAAAATATTCACTGTTTTTGATAAACGTTGCAAAGAGGGTTCCAAATTATTTATTTATTTATTTATTGTTTTTAAATTAAAACACTGCAGTTTTTAGTCACTTTTGTAAGATCCATTTTTCAAGGTTCAGATAGCGCCAGATTCAGTGTTTAAGATTTAAAAAAAAAATGTGAGGGTATTCATACCTCCTGAGTCAAAATGTAAAGGGTATTCATACCTCCAGCTGGATTTTCAAAGGGTACAATCATTCGCAAGTACTTTGTTGTTTTTGCTTCATTAATTTGTATGCAAGTTTCTTGACATCATTACATATGATATTGTGACACTGTCTAGCATGTTGTGAAGCAAAACATACTGTTCTTGACTTAATAAAGTTTTGAAATATTCAAGATGGAAATATTGTTTCATGTAATCATCTCCTGTTTAGTGTCCACAACAACAAAGAAAGAGAGGGAGAGAGAGAGATGTTCTCTTAAAAAAAATTAGTACAAATTGTGTACTGTGTTCATCACTTCAAGCTTGTTGATAGTATAAGTAAGGCTGAAACAACTTTAATTTGTCATTTTGAAATGGCAGAAAAGGACGCAACAACAGTTACATGAATCAGCTCCAGACTCATCACATGCTATTCATAGCATGAACTGAATTAAAACACATTCTAAACTCCCATACAGAGGCTCAGCACAAGGGTCAGACTCGGTCGTAGATGACGACGTGGAAGCACAAGGGTCAGACTCGGTCGTAGATGACGACGTGGAAGCACAAGGGTCAGACTCGGTCGTAGATGACGACGTGGAAGCACAAGGGTCAAACTCGTTGGTAGAAGTGTTTCCTTGCGTAATAGAAGCCTTCTTAAATGTATCGATTTAAGCCTAATTCAGGCAGATTTTTCTGCTGATCACACGATGATCCAGTTTTATCACCTTTAACTACTTTCAAAAACTTCAACATACTTATACTTTGTTGTTGATTCCCTGGCGCAGCTTCTTCTGCTTTCCTTTTCTTTGTTGGCTTTGACGGAGGCCGCATGAATGTTGAATTGAAACAAAGCCACAGTGCAACAGAAAAAAGTCGAAACTCGGCGCCATGTACACATGGAACGAAGAGAAGTGACCGAACCGAAGTAGACTTTCTTCCCTTGTGGATACGTCATGATCGGTCGTTTGCTACGGAAGCGCATAGGCACTTGAACGTTGCAATTCCTGCTAGTGATCATCGAATCTCAGAACAGACAACTTAAAAAAAATGCGGAACCTACATAAGTCCATTGCGCAAGTTGCGATAGCCTACATGACCGTACCTCCGCTGATACATTTCTTTACGTTTTCAGAAAAACCATTACGTGATCAGACCTCTTCTCTGGCACTCTTTTACGTGATTTTGGACGCCAAGAGGTATAATACCTCAAAATGTACGTGATCTAAAACACTAAGATTGCACCATTTTGCATCCTTTAAAAAAAATTCCGGGAGGGGGGGGGGGGGGAAGGGCATGCCCCAGACCTTCTAAAAGGCTCGGCGCTTGGCGCCTTCGCTTAACCCAATAACAAGTTTGGCCCTCCCCCCCCACCCCCCCCCCCCCTCTTCCCCCTTTAAAAACTTAGGTCCGGCCCTGTAAGTGTGACGCCTGTGTCGTAAATGTGAGGCCTGTGTCGTAAATATGATGCCTGTGTCGTAAATATGATGCCTGTGCCGTAATTGTGACAACAAAAAACGCCCATGTGGAAACTCTCTCTTAATCCTCCACTCTTTCCACCTCTTTCTCTATCTACATTTCCCTTCCCTCACTGTTACTCCCACCATTGTCACATCTGTCTGTGTCTGTCTTTCCACCTCTTTCTTTATCTACATTTCTCTTCCCTCACAGTTACTCCCACAATTGTCACATCTGTCTGTCTGTCTGTCTTTCCACCTCTTTCTCTATCTACATTTCCTTTCCCTCACAGTTACTCCCACAATTGTCACAACTGTCTGTCTGTCTATATTTTGTTAAGGCAAGATTCAGGGAAGCGCGTGTAACAAGACGGACGAGTGCACTAGCGGTCATGGCTGTGATAGTCAACAAGTCTGTAGTAAGTCTCCCTCTTCCTGTCTACCTGTCTCTCTGTCTCTCCCTCTCTCTCCCTTTCTCTCTCTCTCTCTCTCTCTCTCTCTCTCTCTCTCTCTCTCTCAAAAGGAGAAAAAGAATTAGAACAAGAACAACAACAACAATAATAATAAAGTCACGGACCGTTTTTAGAGTTATTTGGGTCCGATGACTTTATATTATTGTTAGTCGGTATCTTGTAAGATATTGGTAATTTTTTTTATGAGAGCTAAATTTGTTATGAGTTGAAGTACCCACATAAACACATTCAGTTCTGCCGTGGTTGCCATATTAGCAAAACCTATTTGGCAACAAAGTGACTCCAGTGACATTGACATTTGTTATGAGTTGAAGTACCCACATCAACAAATTCAGTTCTGCCGTTGTTGCGATATTAGCAAAACCTATTTGGCAACAAAGTGACTCCAGTGACGTTGACACTTGCGGTAGATCAAATATTCAGTTCCATTGGTTTTGACCTGTCTTTATTTTGTGCTTTTGTGCTGTCCGGAATACATTATTTTAACACTCTTTTGTCAGGATGCCCAAATCAAATTATTAGTAAATTAAAGAAAGTTCAAAACTCAGCAACAACGCTTGTCCTTAAGGCTAAAAAGCGAGATCATAATGGTTGGCTGTTTTTATTAACATCGTCGTCATCATTGAAATGATAAGACGACTACTCCATAAACTACCTTGCATTGGCTTTCTGTACAAATACGGATTGCCTATACAAGATCTACTTACTTTTTGAAATCCTTTAATGACAGAATTTAGAACTTCATGTTGAAATTACGACAGTTAATGAATTTGAAGTCCAAGAAAAGGTTGATTTCTATAAATATTGTATTGTCATTATTTAAATAATAGCAATACATTTATTTCCACCGACTTTTGTCCTGGCAAACGCCTTTTTAGCAGACAAGATTTTACTCTTAATTTTCATTTCTTGACTTTGTCGTGCCTACCCTAGCTAATTAAAATGTTATAATGAATTACGAAAGTGAATTTTTAATTATTGGTATTTCATCAGGGAAAAACAAGTAATTTTCCAATACTTTTTCAGTAATTGTATTTTTTTTCTCCTTGTTTGCAGTTTGTTTTAAACTGATAAGAATCAAGTGAATGTCCACGTGACATGAAATGTGTTTTTGTGTTGCCATTTAGGCTTGTTTCTTGTTTTTTTCCCAACCATTTTTGTTTGTTTGTTTGCAAAAACGTCCCCTGGACGTATTACTTTTTGCTGTATTGATGGTTAAAACTATGTGTTATGAAATAAAAGGACAGAGTTCCAAAGTGCATAGTTGATCTGTTCTTTGCCACAATCTCTTTACTGATTTCGGCCTTTAATATCTATGCCAAATACCTTCGGTCTATGCATCTTTATATTTCCGTCTCAACTACCCTCGGTATACACTCCTTCTGGCCAATAGTTTCCTCTCCTCTGCTTATTGGCGCACACTGTGCATCCCTAGAATCCGTAGGACATCCTATGGAGAGAGAGCAATCGTTTACCTTGCCCCGAAACAATGGTGGAACACTTTACCAGAAATATCCTTCATCTTCCAACCACTCATTTGAGCACTCAAAACACGTCTGTTCAAACAATATTACTGACTACATGTACTCCTTCCGATGAGACTATAAAGCGTGGTCAAGTCTGTGTACGCACGCATTACATAGCACGTACTTTAAAGATCTGGACGCTCATGTCCTAGAATTATTAAATAAATACAGCGCAGTAAGTGTGAGCACAGCAGGAGAAACTGCAGTATACGAATTTACAATAATAATAATAATAATAATAATAATAATAATAATAATAATAATAATAATAATAATAATAATATTATTATTATCATTATTATTATTATTATTATTATTATTATTATTATTATTATTATTATTATTATTATTATTATTAAATATGATGGAGCGGCAGATTGGCCACTTACCTACAGTAAGTAATAATTTTATGAGGTTCGGAAAAAATAGGTTCAAAGGTCCTTGAAACATGGCGAGAAAAATACCGACAGATCTACAAGCTGACAGACAGACCAACAAGCTGACAGACAAACCAACAAACTGATATACAAAACTACAAGCTGACAGACAGACAGACCAACACGCTGATATACAGAACTACAAGCTGACAAGCTGATAGACAGACCTAAAAGCTGATATACAGAACTATAAGCTGATAAACCTACAAGCTGATAGACAGAACTACAAGCTGATAGACATACCTAAACGCTGATATACAGACCTACAAGTTGATAGACCTACACAGACCTAATAAGCTGATAGACCTACAAGCTGATAGACAGACCTACAAGCTGATAGACAGACCTACAAGCTGATATACAGAACTACATGCTAATAGACAGACCTACAAGCTAATAGACAGACATACAAGCTGATAGACAGACCTACAAGCTGATAGACAAGCTGATAGATAGACCTACAAGCTGATAAACCTACAAGCTGATAGACAGACCTACAAGCTGATAGACAGACCTACAAGCTAATAGACAGACCTACAAGCTGATAGACCTACAAGCTGATAGACAGACCTACATGCTGATAGACAGAACTACAAGCTGATAGACAGACCTACAAGCTGATAGACAAGCTGATAGATAGACCTACAAGCTGATAAACCTACAAGCTGATAGACAGACCTACAAGCTGATAGACAGACCTACAAGCTGATAGACAGACCTACAAGCTAACAGACAGACCTACAAGCTGGCACAAACCGACAAGCTAACACACTGTGATTACCGACAATGTTAACATAAATTTCCTGATAACATGTTTGCAAAACAAAACATTTCCTCAGTAATTATGGAAATTATGATGAAGATTGTACACAGGAATACAGGCGCAAGAGTCGTGCAGTCCGATACAGGGGGGCTGTATGGCTGGTGCAGCGTGTGGTAGCAACAACAAATGTGCTTGCGACACCTCCATCTCTACCGAAAAACAAGGCATATGTGGTACTACTTTTAACCTATACATTTATTTATTTATTTATTTATTAGTTGTTGAAAGAGTGTGGATGGAAGTCAGGATACTATGCCTAATGTTCTAACTTTGTTTCCTGTTATTTGTTTGATGATTTTGGATTTGAGTACTTGTTTTTCTCTTTTGATTTGGTGACATTGTGCTTCTTACTTGTGAAAGATGTTGTTGCCTGAAACAGTAATAAACTTATTGTCTTGCCTCGCCTTTTTCTATCCTTGGTAAGCCGAGAGGTCAAAAAACAGACATCCCGTCGACGCACTCTGGAATTTTTTTTTTAATATCAACTGTTATGTTTGCATTTAAATTTTTTTTTTACTGGATTTACGCCGCTTATTAAACGACAGACCAAAAGAGAGCAACAACTTACGAATGTAGTTTTGACCTTGAAAGGTAAAAATGAGTTTAGATTAATTCTGCCAAAGATCAATGCTTCATGTCAACATATAAATCAATTAATAAATAAGCAGTTTTAAATAGCAAACTCAAAAATCACTGTGATACGTTCTAAATAGACATGTACAGAAAACCCAGCGGGAGCTAATAGAAAAGCCGGTATAAACTACTTAGGCACGAGCACACAATCATTACAGTACATTATATTATTATTGCTTTAGGTCCAGCGGACTCTTCCGAGCCAAATCAGGACCGGACAACCCCCGATCCGCATAAAAGATCTGCTGAAACAACCCTAGTGGTAAAACCGAAAGCTCTTCACCAGCCAGTCACTTTACAATAAAGACATCCCACGCAGGGGACGGCTGAGGCTTCACCCCAACTTATCGAACCCCCGTTTACAAAAACAAAATAGAATACAAACATCATTATAAATTATCAACAAAACACATACATATATGATCCAACAGACCTCATAAACAAATAAGGAGTCTTATCCCGGAAGAGTTTTCAAGAAAAAAAGTAGGAGACTGGGCTAGCGAAGAAGACGATAGTATAGCAGATTGATAGAACAGAGCAGAAATGAGAAAGAGCAAATGAGAAAGACAGCGACAGTGGGAATTCAAAGCACTAAATTTCCAGAGAGTGGGGATACTATTTATACTGAAACCCCCGGCACCCCAACGGGGGTGAGCACACAATCACCATTACCACTGCTTCACAGGCATAGCACAGGTTGATAAAATCTTCACAATAAATTTAGGACAATATCTTATGTTACAATGATTGCAATACACTGAGAATGTGTTGTTCTCAATACAACAATTGGGTGTAGTTTGGTCAAAGTAAGTTGCTTCACTGTGCTTGTTACAGTATTTGTCTTGCGCCCTTCTCTTAGTTTATGGTTTATTTAACATTCCTTGCAAAATGTGAATTTTAAGGTTCGTTTTAAAATAAATCTTGGCTTTTGTTTGTTTTTACATTCTTACTAAAAGGCATCTTTTAGTAAGAATATCACAGACATGAATTGTTTCAGTGCAGTATATTTTAAAGGCTTTAATTTTTCAGTGCAGTATATCACAGGCTGCGAAATCTTTCAGTGCAAAATATATCACAGATTGATTTCTTTCAGTGCAGTATTTCACAGACTGCGAACTGTTTCTGTGAAGTATATCACAAACATGAACTGTTTCAGTGCAGTATATTACAGACAGTGAACTTCAGTGAAGTATACCACATGCACAGAAATGAACTGTTTTAGTGAAGTAAATTACAGACATGAAGTGTTTAGGTCCAGTATATCACAGATTTGAATTGTTTCAGTGCAGTATATCACAGGGATGAACTGTTTCAATCCAGTATATCACAGACATGAATTGTTTCAGTGCCCAAGCCAGGGTTAAGCAGTGCACAGTGCGGTGGAGCCTGTGCGGATGAAAACGCCGAGTGCAAGGACGATGTCTGTGTGTGTAAACAGGGCCTTGTCGTTGATCCTGTAGACTTCATGTGCAGTAAGTCACAGCCAGGAATGATGGAGAAGAAACCTAAACACATTCTCTCTCTCTCTCTCTCTCTCTCTCTCTCTCTCTCTCTCTCTCTCTCTCTCTCTCTCTCTCTCTCTCTCTCTCTCTCTCTCTCTCTCTCTCTCTCTCTCTCTCTCTCTCTCTCTCTCTCTCTCTCTTTGTACAGCGACGCGGCAAGACCAGTCTCCCACAGCTTTCAGTTTGAGTTCTCGAAGTTCTCTGCCGGCCTAGTTCAGTTGTCTCTTATAATTTTCGGCAGTATGAGAATAGGCCCCAAATCCTGTGTTCATGATATATGAACATCCTCGCAGCTAAAACCACGTGGTTTTGCGATTGCTCCTAGCGCTCATCTTCTGCTAAATGGAAGGGGATTTTCATACTGTATCACGATGTTGGTCATCGGAAAAGGTAAAGGTCGGTGGCAACAGTCACAATCACAATATTTATTGTCCCAACAAGAACAACGGAAAATTATTTCGCAATGCAGATACTCACGTTCACACAAAAACAGTCAGTATAGAATAAAACATTAATTCATACAAGCAGGTAGCACCAAAGTCTGACATCCTTAGCCAAGAACAATATATCTGAAGATATTTATAGTTAGTTATTCATCCCTTACAGGGTCCAGCGGACTGCAAACAGCCGAATCAGGACCACAAAATCAAGACCTCAACTTCGCTGAAAGAAGACTCACCCCTGATCCTCATAAAAGATCTGCCGAAACAACCCTAGTGGTAACACTGAAGGCATTCCACCAGCCGGTCACTTTACAATACAGACATTCCACGCAGAGGACGCAGAGGCTATACTCTAATTTATCGAACCCTCACCCCCCTCCCCCTTTACAAAAACAAAATAAAATATTAACATCACTATAAAATATCAACAAAACACATACATACAAAAATGCCTACACTGCCAAATAATAACATCATAGGAAGCCCCAGTGACCACTTGGCAGAAAGCATCCAATATTCCCAAGCTGATCCAACAGACCTCACACACAAATGAGGAGTTTTGTCCCGGAAGAGTTTTCAAGAAAAAGGTAGGTGACTGGTCTAGTGAAGAAGATAGTATAGTAGTTTGATAGAATAAAGTAGGAGTAAGAACAAAGGAGAAAGGCAGCGACAGTGGGAATTTAAAGCACTAAATTTCCAGAAAGTGAGGATACTATTTATATGGAAACCCCCTACACCCCCACAGGGGAGGAAGACATTTATAAACGACTTTGTTTAGAACAATGTACATTATATAAATGGTATGAGAAGATTTTTACAGATGGCTCAAAGAAAGAACACACGGTTGCTGCTGCATCGGTTTCTGAGAGACATCTTGACCGACCTCTGCAGCAGTGCCTCCCTGATTTTTGCTCTATATACACAGCTGAGCTCAGAGTTAGTTTTTTAGCCCTGAAACAAGTATATCAATCTAAGAGACATTCCTATCTAATTATATGTGCTTCGTTATCATACATCATATCCTTTTTTTGGCAGACATTCATAACCTTCACACTTTTTTTTGTTTTTGTGGGTTCCTAGCCACAGGGGCATACTTGGCAATATAGCAGTGGACAACGCACCATAGAAAGCATTTGGACTTGATTTTCCTTCTCAGGTTTTTCAGTTTGTCCCTTACTCTGACCTGCGTTGTGTGACTAGCTCATATTGTGTACAGCTTTGGCAGAAGGATTGGTCTGGTCAGACCAATAACAAACTATTCGCTGTCCAACTTTGCTGTCACTCGTAAAGAAGAAACTCTATTGGCTAGATTACATGCTGGGCACACTTATGTGACTCGTGGGTTTATTTGATTTAAAGCACTAAATTTCCATAAAGTGGGGATACTATTTTAGACATAAGACATAAGATTCTTTATTCGCTTCAAATGTAACACACAGAAGAATTTGCTTTGCGCATCTGGGAATGGCATAAATCATTGACAATAACAATTAAAAACACAATTAGTCCCGACATCTGTGAATAGCTCGGGACCTAACAACAATGTCGTCATTCACTCACACCCACAAGTCATCAGCGAACCGCACACAAATGTCGTCAGGAAACAAAACAAAAAAGCAGACTACCAAAAAAAGAAAACAACAAAAAAGCATGCGCTCTCACACACACACACATTCACACACACACACACACACACACACACACACATACTGGGAGAGAGAGGATGCATCCAGCTGCACAACCCCTCACGCATGTCACGTTCATAACTAAATACTATAGGCCTATTGTATGGTTTAGTTGTGACATATGTAAAGGAGAGACAGATCCGAGAAATAGAGTTAGTGATTTTAGCAGTCTAAGGGGAATCGGACTCACGCTGTGTCGCTGCCAGCAGAGAAACCTCAGAAAAACAAGGACAAAATAAAGCTGTGAAAAGTGAAGTTACACACTGGATTACTTGGGATACTATTACTGGATATACAAGTACCAGGAGGGATGAGAATGCTGAAATTCCACAAAGGGAGGATATGCCATTGTTTGTTTTCCTACTAAGGAAGTTATTCTACATTGATGGCTCTTAACGGTGACCATGATATTTGTATGGCTTGCGGGTATAAGCAGGTCATGAAGAAATGTAATGTTAGGGTGGGAAGATTGTTTTGTAGACAAATAGGCCTGAAAGACTCGCCGAGGGGATAAGGTAAGAGAATGATTCAATTAAATAACTCAGGGTTAATACACATTATACATTTATCTACAAATGCCCCCATTCGCGTGCGCATACACACATACACATGCGCTTTCTATCTCCTTCTCTCGCTCTCTATCTCTCTCCTAAAAGAAATTCTTTTAAAACAAAATGCATAGAACTTATCAATAAGCAAGAATTGTCATTTTAAAATTAATAATAAGATTAATGCATCGAACACAATCAGTGAATATTTATGCATTAGATTATATTAAGTATATAATATGTTAGTGCATGTATGCACACCCACATCACACGTCTAGATACCACCGTATGAAGAATTATTTTAAAATTAATAATAAGAATAATGACAACACATTGGTTTATTTGTAAAAACAGTAGAGCAAAGACTTCGTACATGGTCCAGTAAATGCCCTCACATTAAATTTAGGAATAAAAAGCTACATTAGTTCAAAGAATAAAATACATTGTGCATTCTTACTTCTTATTAAATTCTAATATCAACACAACAGACCCTTAACTGAATAAAAAGTTTGGCAATAATTAATGTCCATTACTATTACATCAATAATTCATTAGAATAATTAACCCACATTCCTGTATTAATCTATTTAACTACTTCTGCAACCGCCAATAATGATGATGATGATGATAATAATAATAATAACAACAACAATGGCAATAATAATAATAATACTGATGATGATGTTGATGATGATGATGATGATGATGATGATGATGATGATGATGATGATGATGATGATGATAATAATAATAATAATAATAATAATAATAATAATAATAATAATAATAATAATAATAATAATAATAATAATAACACTCATAATCTTTATTCTAAACTAAAATTAATCATTGTCAGCAGAGATTATTATCGAGGACTGGAGATTCTCATTTCTTAAGTGCATCATTTAAGGTTGTAATGGCTATTGGCACAAATGATCTCCTCATTCTCTCAGTTCTGCACCTCGCTGCACGGTACCGACGCCGGGAAGGATATATACTGAAACCCCCGGCACCCCAATGGGGCCACACACGCATCTGCAAAAAAAACGACATTTTACTGCTTTTACAAACCTTTTAAACTATTTTAGTCGTCATTTGTGACGACGTTGGAGTTGGAGTGGTGAGGTGAGAGGGTTCTTCGGCATCATCTTGACCACCGACCACCATACGCTTCTTAAGCTACTGGTTGATCCTTTTCTTCAACAACTGGTTGACATTGTCGCACCGCCTCGACTATCTGATACCTCTACAACTACTGGTTGATACCTTTCTTCAACTACTGGTTGACCTCAACGTCCCTTGGGTTGCTTGGCCACTTTCTGCTACCTCGCACTTCGTACATCACCGAAGATTCCGAAGCCATCATCGCTCCTTACATCAGACGAGACGTCTGCATTCCCTGGGCCTGGGAGCGGCTCTGCCCTCTCCGGTTCCCTTGACACCTTTGCCGTTGGTACTTTTCGGTCCCGTGTAGACCAAGATAGTAGGTGATCTTTCTAACCTTTACATTTTGGCGTCTCCCGGGTGTCGTGGCATTGGAGCACACTGTTGCACATTACATGTTTTAGATGTTTGTATTGTATGGTGAGACTGTGGTCTGTGAGTGGCTTTTGTGGCTCTTGTAGCTCTTGTGGCTCTTGTAGCTACTGTGATTATATACCATTTTAAACTTATTGATTGTTGATCGGTTGCTCCCGTTGCCCAACAGGTCTTCTATTTTAATTTTTAATTTTTTTTTTTAAAACCCACTATGGCTGATTATAAGACATTCGAGTCCGTGGTGGTGCCTCTAGGGGCAAACATAACTTGAAAGCCTCAGATTTTGTCGTCCCTGTTGCTTTGCCAGCTCAGAGCGCAAAGCAGAAGCGAAATGCTGAAAGACGCAAAATAAACAGATAAAAGAAGCAAGGAAACTAGCTGATTTAAAAAATCAAACGAAGTTGATGGAAGATTTGGCTGCCGTTTCTGGCGCCTCTGTAGGCCCTTCGAAAGTGGCTAAGCCTGTCTCTGATGAATTTGTCTCGGCCTCCCCAAGTCGTAAGCGTACTGATCCTTTTGGTCGAGGGGGGTCTGGGTCCAAGCGAAGTTTGAGGTTAGACGATCAGGTGGTGGATGTGGAGGTGGTGGCGCCAGCGGCGACACCGTTGGAAACATCCACCGAGAATATGGAGATACAGTCGGTCTGGGGAGCCCCTTCGAGCTCCCCGGCCCCGCTGTTGCCGACCAGCCCAGTCGCAACCCACGGTCGGCGGGATGGCCGTTCTGCCGATTGTGTGGTAACTAATCTTACTCAACCTCGCTGATAAACATTAATTACACATTATGACATATGATGTACAGAGTACGGGGCGGAAGAGTCGTGCGTCAACAACAGGGTGTCGTGCCTCAAAGGTATGACCTGCAGCAGGCGACAGAAGTGTGGTAAGTAGCGACGTCATGGTCCTCATTATCGTCATTCATATTCAGAAAAATGTATTATCTCACCACATAATAATAATAATAATAATAATAATAATATTATTATTATTATTATTATTATTATTATTATTATTATTATTATTATTATTATTATTATTATTATTATAATATAAAAACATTTATGAAGATACATCATGCAATGACTCACAAGTACGTACATTTGAACATGAACATTTCCATCACAGTACTATATCCTTACAATGCATATTCCACATTATTTAAAAACTAAACATCACCCTCGTTACACTTCAACATCATAATAACACACACACACGCACACACACACACACACATATTGCACTACTTACTAAGAAACATATTTTGTTTAAAATATTCTTTAATAATTATAATTAATGATTATAATATTTTTTACAGGTTTGCTATTAGAAGTTATCCTATCCTATCCCGTAACTATGTGATCGTTGGGGCACCACAGATGATCGTTTAACCAGCATACTCCATCTTTCTCTGTCCTCAGCAACCCCCATGGCTTCACTCAATGTCAAGCCAGTCTTTCCTCGAATGTTGTCCTCCCACCTCTTTTTCGGTCTCCCTCTTCTTCTACCTCTTTGCACTGTGCCTTGCAGGATGGTCTTTGCAAGGCCTGATGATCTGGTGACGTGGCCATGCCATCGGAGTTTCCGTTTCGTCACCACTGTGAGCAGTTCATCGTCTTGTGCAATGGCTTGTGTGATGGTCTGTCGGACTTCGACGTTGGTGATGTGCTGGGAATAGAAAATGCTCAGACGTCTTCTGTAGCACTTCATCTTCATGCTTTGTATTCTTCGTTGTAGGTCTGCTGTGAGGGTCCATGTTTCGCAAGCGTATAGGAAGATTAGAAGATACGCTTTAGTTAAATATTGAATAGTCAAGGAATACTGGATAGTGGTAAAATTGCTGCATTGTAAATGATAAAATCCAAATACAGTGCACCCATACGCCACACCCATATAAATATAAATAACACATACACACTCCCAGCTTTCAGTCAACAATTATTAAGAATGTGTACTGAAACTGTTTCTAACTCTAACTGTGGAAACCTTTGGCACTCTAAAACGGCGGCAGGAAGGAAGGAGTTGTTAGTGCTGGGCTAGGATGTGAATGGAGTCCCTTGCAATCACGCTTGCTTTCTTTGTTGTTTGACTTTTGTACAACACACACAAGCTCTCACGATGTAACGAAGAGGGATATTTCGAGAATTGTGTGTATGCGTGCGTGGAAATCTGCGTGTTCTCCCGTCTCACAACTTCTCTAACTCATAACAATAAACTATGTGTCACACCCTCTATTAAACCATAGACATGTCAAACCAGTCCATTCTCGAATGTTGTCCTCCCATCTCTTTTTCGGTCTCCCTCTTCTTCTACCTCCTAGCACTGTGCCTTGCAGAATGGTCTTTGCAAGGCCTGATGATCTGGTGAGGTGCCCATACCATCTGAGTTTCCGTTTCTTCACTACTGTGAGCAGGTGTTGTCCAATGGCTTGTGTGATGGTCTGTCGGACTTCGTCGTTGGTGATGTGTTGGGTATAGGAAATGCCCAGACGTCTTCTGTAGCACCTCATCTCCATGCTTTGTATTCTTCGTTGGAGATCTGCTGTGATGAAACTACTCTTGAGCCAGCTCGCAAAATTCCAGGATCTTGTTTTTGAGATCAATCATATATTTGTACAAATTCTTTGCATCGTAATTTTGAGAGCCTTGTGACCAAGTAGTCTATTTGCAAGGAGTTGAATGGGTCCGCGAGCGCGACGACTAAACAAAAGTTCAAATGGTGAGAATCCAGTGCTCTCACTAGGAAGTTCTCGACACGCGAACAGAAGCGCGGGCAAATATAATACCGATGCCATGCTTTTTGGTTGTTTTTAAATGAGTTTCTTCAACATCGGTTTCAACACCCCATGAAAACGTTCAACACAGCCATTAGCTTGTGCATGATACGGTGACTATGTATGGCCTTGATCAATAACAAATGGCGAATACCGCGCATGAGATCCGAGTTGAACTGAGTACCACAGTCTGACAAAATTTGCTGTGGACATCCCATACGAGAAAACATGGAAAATAGTGCTTCATCAACCGAAACCCAGTCTCTGTGTTTGAGCGGAATAGCTTCAGGGTAACGTGTGGCTATATCAATGATGCTGAGTATATACTGTATCTGTAACCTTCCTCAGACGGCGGAGAAATCGTTCCTACCAGATCAACGGCAACCCGTTTGAATTGTTCTGAAATTGTCGGCATTTTTTCCAACGTAACTGGTGGGATTCGACCTTTTGATGATGCTTTCTGGCAAATGTCACACGTTTTAACCACAGGCCAAAACAATTCAGACAATATTCTTTCTGTTGTTCTGCGGATGCCACAATGACCTGCAATGATCGTGTTGCGGGCTGTGACAAGGACTGAGGATCTTAGAGTGGCAGGGACTACTAACTTGTCTAATGTCTTTTTTGTTGTAGTGCCTGTGCATAATCTCATTTTGAACAAAGTAGGAGATTGATGCTGGTCCTATTGTTTGACCTGACTTGGATAGATCGTATAAGGGTGATTGTCACGTCCCAAGTGTCTGAACAGTGGTTCGACAATGCGTGCACTTCCACACGAGAATAAACCCAACACTTAAATATAATCTAAAAGACAAAACCAGAAGTTGACGATACAATTTCTTTATTTCACTCACTCATTCACACTCAAAAGTTAACTCCCCTTTTCCCCTTCCCAAACCTTCCAACCCTTACCAACCCTCAACCCACTAATATAACCCTGAACTGTACATAAAACAATTAACCACTCAAAATAACAATGATAATCTAAATCAAAAATTGAAAATAAATAGTTGTCTACAGAATATACAAAAGATTTGTAATAATTTAGTTTGGTTCAGCTTGCTATGAACAAGGTATTAAATACAGGCAATTGAAATTATTCTTTATATATTTTATCCTTGTTCCACTTAAAGTTTTAATAGCTGATAACAATTCTTTTCCACTACATAGAACAATAAAGAAAACTTATTTTTTATACAAAAGAAAATTTGTAGAAAAAATGTTCAAACTAGTAACTAATACTGTCTGGCGAAATAATTCCCCCAAACAAAATATACATCACAACAAGGAACAACGAAGCTTAACGTCCTATTGCATCAGCGTTAAGGACGATCACCACGTCGCCACCCTGACAATAATGATTATCATCATCATATCAAAGATGAGATCCTACGGATCTCTTGCGTTGTTACATCACAACAACAAGCAAGCAAAAACGAGGCTTTACGTCCTATATTTTATAAAAAGTTAAGGACAATAAAATTGGGCTAAAAAGCCCTCATCATAGATATTTACCAGACCATTTGGTCTGGCTTGTGTAGGATCCATCACAACAAGTTACTCTACACAAGTACTCTAATATCTCAAAGTCAAGTGATTATTCCTCGACTCTATTTTAATATACTTCAATCTGCTGTAATTTACAAGTTTTCATATATAAATAAATATTTCTTTTACACAAATGTCCTGTGATTGTTACATTAAATTGTTGTGTAAATGCTGGATGTGTGTGTGTTATTTGAGAAAATATAAAACGTTTACATAATAAACAAGAAACTCTTTCCTGTCGACACAAATGACCTTCCCGAAATTAAATATTGAAAAGTGGAAGGATGTTGTCGTTCGAGTTCCTCACATCACATCACCCAGAATTGGACACGGTTCAGACAGCAGTGGAACTGTTTTTGGTACATCTGCAGCCCACATACAAAATACATAACCATAAAACAACCATATTACATTAAATTGCACAATCTTCTGTCTAACAGTAAGATTGTCTCCCTTACACCGCGTGCATACACAACATTCTTCCTGTCATCTCCTCTGTCATTACAAACATGCAGCTTCATCCTCCCCCATGACGTTCTTCACTATATGACAGCGAATTCTCTCACGCTAACCTACATGTGTTTAATTTATAATTTATATTAGAAAAAATCCTTCTTACTCTCTCTTCTCTCTCTTCCTCCCTCTGGTATTTATGCAACAAATAAAACGTATGAAACATAAAATTGAAGCAAAGAAAATATAATCATTTATCCGTCCACACTCACATCCACTACCCAGCCCCCGAACAATATGGCCAACTGAGAAATTGAAAAAGGTGACTTACGATACCAGTGGTAACTCCTCCGACCTGATGAAGACACGGACAAACATACGACGACACAGACACTCAGGCACGGCAAGACAGTCAAGATGAATCAGGCACATGAATAGCATAGGTGATTTCACAGCACACTCGACATTGTATGCAAACAATTCAAGTTTCGTCGCAAACATACAGCTGACGTTTAAATCGACTTAGGCTTATAAAGTTCAATTCAGCACTCCCACAGCGCCACTTTATAGTCCTCCTCTCTCACCTAACCTTCTTCCTCGTTGGCAATCCGCAAAGGAAACCTTTTCTTAGAGACTGTCACTATCTGACACCTTGAAAATCACATCCACTGTTACTTTTCTTTACATTGGGTTTGCCTACAACTCTGATGTGAAAAAGCTCTCCTCCTACCAAAAATAGGTAGTGCACGGGGTTTTATGCGGCTATCTAAGAATGTTCCCGAATAGACCTATTTTAATTATAACTCACTTCTAGAAACATTCGGGATTCGAGCACGTCTTTCACGCATAGTACATCACATGGCAGCGATCAATCTTCTAATAAACATAGCCAACTAATGTAATCCACACTAGTACGTTCTAGCACGGAGCATGACCCACTCGCTACTTTTATTAATTATAAACTTAATTAATTTATTTCAATACTCTTCCCCTCCTACGGTAACTGTTTATTTCTATGTACAGGCCGGTGAATAAACTATATACATAGGCACACGACTGCAAACTGCGTAGCGTGACAGTGATAAACTATTATCTTGTCTCTGCAATCGAGCAAATTCCGATGGCAACACATTCAAATCTTGCGTGATCGAACTCAAAGGTTTCTTTGGGATACCTTGTCTCTTGTTTTGAGCACGGGTAGTAACACAACAAGTATGACCTTGATCTTTGATAGATGTGGTAGGGCCCGAAAAAAGGGTCAGACACACCTGTCAAATTCCCTAAGATCAAATCAGTCACTGGTTGATCAATGACACAACACAAAACAGTGCCAGAGAAAAATGGAGTGTCAACACTCACACTTCGACCAGCGGAAATTCCTCAATGTTTCCCCCGAATGACCAACATTTACACTCGCCATTGTTCTGCTCGTGCAAAACCTTACGTACGCAACAGATTGTAGCACCTGTGTCCCTAAGCACATTTGCTTTGAGGCCATTTACGGTACCATGATACCAGCTTGAGATGACCACAGTTTTCATTACAAACCGAGCAAACGACTTCCGTGACTAAAGCTGACTGCACCTGAGTGTCATCTGGAGGGTCCTGGTATTCCCGGAAACCCACTTTCAGCATCTTGAGGCCCTGGATCAGCTTGGGCAACGGCAGCATTGCCAGTGGCAGAAGGACACCACGAAGATGAAAATATGTGATCTACACCTCCACAACAATAGCAAACTGTGACTGTCTATTCTGTCCTTTGTTAAGAGGAGGTCTACCTGTGAAACGAGCACCAGGTCTCGAATACTATTGCCACGTCTACGAGCAGCCAAATTGTTTTAAGCGCCCTGTTGAGTATGCATGTTTTGATGTGCAAAACCCCTATTTGGTACATAACCTGCGGATTGGAAGTTCTCGCGCGGACAGTCACGAAATCCCGATTTACGGAAATTATTCCATCTTTGACCCGTCTCACGGAATTCATTGTGAGTGGGCACATTCTGAGATATCGATGCGGACGCAAAAATGGAATCATCTTACTTCCGTGCCAGTTTCTTTTCCGGATGAACCATACGAAATGCTTCAGCACTGTCCATCAAAGTCGCCAACTTTGTCAAATTTCTTTGCTGCTCACACAAAATAAGATTACACAGACTCTCAAAAGTCTGTTTACAATCCGATAGTTGGATCTATCTTTACAACAAGTGAGAAAATCGCTTTGAAAACGTTACAAAACTTTCTCCCACTTCAGGCCGAACCGATCTGAATTTTTCTCTGAATCCATCTGCAGTGCACTGAAATTTCTTAAGAAGTTCTTGCTTAAGATCATCATATGAAACTGCACCGGCAGCAGACAAGGAATGATAAACAGCTAAAGCCGGGCCTTGTAGCAATGCAGTTAAGTAAACAACCCATTTACAGTATTGCTATCATAATTGAGAGCTCTCGCATGTCCCTCAAACCGGTACAAAACGAATCAATGTCATCTCTATCTTCGTTGAAAACAGGTGATTTGGGGAAACGAAAAGTTAGAAATTCGGGTCCTAGGAGCAGTGTGCTCGCTTTGCAATTCAACATGTTTCAACTGAAGTTCAATTAATTTTTCCTTTAGCTTAAGGATTTCTCTGTCAGGTTCCAACTGATGATCTAATTTCTTCTGCTCTCGTACATGTGCAAATCTCCTTTCCTCGCTTTCCAGTTCTGATCTTTTTTCCTGTCTTTCCTGTTCTTCCTGCAATCTTTTAGAACCCTGTTCCTTTTTAACCTTTTCCTGTTCTCTTTCTTTGGCCCTATCATGTCTCTGAAAGCGCTGATCAATGTACTGCTGTAACTTTTGGTCAGTAAAACCTAACTTCTGGACTTGATTCAAAAATGAATTGAAAAGAGCATTATACACCTCAACAGAAGACATGATCAGTTGAACACAAGAAAACTTACTGCACAGTAGGACTATGCTAGTGAAAATTACAACAACTGACTTTATGAAATATATGTCAACAGTTATTTCTCCAAGGTCCATAAAGACAACATTATTACGAAATCAAAAGCAAGTTCAAGTTTGACGAAACAGCATAAAATAAAAGAAGAATAAAAACAATGTTTAGATTATATTCAGTTTAGGTACAACTAAGTATCGGAAAACCCTAGTAAATGCAACAATTAATATCCTATCCTATCCTGTCCCATAACCCGGATGTAGAGGCACCACAGATGATCGTTTAACCAGTATACTCCATCTTTCTCTGTCCTCAGCAGCCCTGATTGCTTCGCTCAGTGTCAAACCAGTCCATTCTCGAATGTTGTCCTCCCACCTCTTTTTCGGTCTCCCTCTTCTTCTACCTCCTTGCACTGTGCCTTTCAGAATGGTCTTTGCAAGGCCTGATGATCTGGTGACGTGGCCATACCATCGGAGTTTCCGTTTCTTCACCACTGTGAGCAGGTCATCGTGTTGTCCAATGGCTTGTGTGATGTCTGTCGGACTTCGTCGTTGGTGATGTCTTGGGTATAGGAAATGCCTAGAAGTCTTCTGTAGCACCTCATCTCCATGCTTTGTATTTTTCGTTGGAGATCTGCTGTGAGGGTCCATTCTTCGCAAGCATATAGGAAGATGGAGATGACAAGGGAGCGCTGGACCTAAAGCAATAACCTTGTATTGTATTGTATTGTATTGTATTGCGCAGCAGTCTTACTTTGGAATGTAGACTGATGGTCCCGTCTTTCCAAATGGGCTTCAATCTTGTCAGGGCAGCAGTTGTTTGTGCGATCCTGGAGAGGACTTCCTGTCGGGACCCATTGTCTGATACAATGGCTCCTAAATATTTGAAGCTATGCACTGTTTTGAGGGACTGGCCTTGGACTTTGATGTCCGTGTCCGTGTTGATGTCATTGTTGTTGTTGGTCATCATTTTGGTCTTTTTTGCACTTATTTCCATTCCATAAGCTCTGGAGGTGGTGTCAAGCCTCTGTACCAGCTGTTCAAGTTCTCCAGCCAATTTATCAATCTCATCCGCAAAACGAAGATTGGATATTGTTCTACCCCCTATGCTGACTGTGCCTTCGTGATCTGCAAGGGCTTATGACATGATGCGCTCTAGGAAGATGTTGAAGAGTGTTGAAGAGAATGGGCATCCTTGACGCACACCGATTGTTGTTCTGAACTAGTTCCGATGACGCTGTTATGGAGGACTGCACTGGTAGCCTTGTCATACAGGCTTTTGATGACTTCAATAATGTTAGGGCTGACGTTGTACACTTTCATTGTTGCCCATAGAGCTGCATGCCAGACTCGGTCAAACGCCTTCTTGAAGTCTATGAACACATGATATAGATGTTGTTGGTGCTGTAGGTATTTCCTACAGATTATTGAGGTTGAGTTCAGGTTGAAAATCTGTTCAGTGGTACTTCGCCCTGCTCTGAATCCTGCTTGTTCATCAGCTATGATTTGTTCAGCTTGGGGTTTCAACCTGTTGAGTATTATTTTCAGGAGGACCTTGCTGGGATCGCTGATGAGGCTGATGGTGCGGTAATTTTCACACTCCTGAAGGTTACCTTTTTTGGGAAGAGTGATGACAAGCGACTGGGTCCATGGTGTAGGCAACTCCCCATTCTGCCAGATCATGTTACAAATAATAGTGAGTGCATCAATCATCTCTTCTCCTGCTGCTTGAAGCAGTTCCGCGGGTATGTTGTCCACTCCCGCTGACTTCCCTTTCTTCAGCGATTGCACTGCTGCCTCAACTTCTTCCCGGAGAATCGGGAGGATTTCTTCTTCTTCTCTGTTCTCGGGACACGCTAGAACTGATGGGTCTCCATTTGGTGTATGGTTGTAAAGGTCAGAGCAGTACTCTGTCCATCTGTCCAAACTTCTTGTTCTTCTGTAAGGCATAAGCCAGACTTGCTTTGGATCGTGGAGACTTTGGGCTGTTTAACACTTATCAGCCGCTTCACAGTCGGGTAGGCCTTCTTGCTGTTGTTCTTGTTCAGACTGTTCTCTATTTCCTGGCATTGATCTTCTATCCAGTTCTCTTTTACTGTGCGCATACCTCTTCGGATGTCATTGTTGATTGTTCGGTAGACATCAGCTCCCTATGAGGTGTTCTTTTTCTTTTTTTATCTCTCTTCGTTTATCACAAAGATCCAAAAGTTCAGGTGTGATCCACGGCTTCTTCTTTGATCGGTGTTTGCCAAGGATCTCAGTGGCGGCATCTGTCACAGCTGAGTTGAAGGTGGTGGTCATAATGTTGACATCTTCTTCACCAGCCCCCAAAATGAGCAGTGGTGCAAATTTCCCTCCAATTGTGGCCTGAAATATTTCTGCCACCTCCGGGTCTTGCAGTTTGTCCATGTCGAGCTTCAGTCTAGTGCACTTTGCTGTATTTACTCTCTTCAAGTGAAGCCGGAAAGACATCATCACGAGATCGTGGTCACTTCCGATGTCTCCTCCTGGAAAAGTGCGTGGCCTGCCAATGTTGATGCTTGATCTGAAGCGTTTCTTGACCATGATATAGTCTATCTGGTGGTGATGCTCCCCGCCGGGACTGTGTCATGTCCATCGTCTGGAATAACTAACAACTAAAAATATTTAAATCCAAATTATTAACAAGTAAAATGTTATAAGTAATTTGCTATGAAAGGGACACAAATATCTATTGAAAGTAGTACAGCAAGTAACAACCAAAACAACAAATACAGTCACAACACAACAAAGAGAGAACGAAAACTCTGAACTAATATTGGTACAATAAAATACAAGAAATCAATGGAAAAAAAACTAAGTTCTACTGCGGCTAGAAAACACCGGAAGTTCCGATAAAATGCCAAAACTAAATGCTAAACACCTACACCAGCTATAATAAGGTATAAATTACATTACATGATTATTGCTTTAGGTCCAGAGGGTATAAATAATGTGACAAGATCCAATAAGTATAGAAGAAAAAACAACAGGAGAGCTTAACTAGAATTAGACAATATATACAAGAGGAAGAAAAAATGAAAGTAAATTCTCTCTGATCCCGGAACTATACAAAGAATCAGACCCGCAAGGAAAGAATGGGAGGCGGGGTATAATCTATGCAAACACTAACATAACAACAAAGCTAGTTTGCTGTTGCCACTACGTTTATTCTACATGACTGGGTTCCACTACTTCTGCGTCGGTTCTTCGACTTCATACTTCTGGTCTCCGACTTCATACTTCGTTCTTCGATCTTCATACTTCGTACTTCGTGCTGCTTACTCTGTTTCACTCTACTTCCACCTGCAGGAGGGTGCAAAACGACGTGCTTGGGGGACCACTTCTTCTTGGGTTGCAGTGCACAGGGCTTTATATACACTCTCAATCATACGTACATACACCCATTTACACACATATAAACAGTTCTGCAGTAGGTTGATTGAGTTGGTGATTTTTCGTGAAGTAGCACGTTCAGACAATTTAGTTAACCTGTGTTGGAGATCGGACAGATAATCTGAGCATAGAGTAAATACATTTTTCTTCAATGTTTGCTAGTGCACTTAAGCCATTAGTTACATTCTTGCATCTTTATTTTCATATTATTATTGTATCTTGATTGTATTCGCATCTTGTGTACTGTGTCAGGGGTTAGGGAATAGTCAAGAGAGGTAATTGCTTGTTAATTGTTGGGGTTGTGGGTCCGAATAAGGGTTGAGGTTGGGTTAGTTTCCCCATCTTTCATGTGTGTGTGTGCGTTGAATAAAAGTGTAAATGTTCATCTGACATTGGTGTTAGTTTTTTTAGTTTGAGTGTGTATCCCTCCACTCGTTGTTTGGAGCCCATTTGGGTGACGTGACGCATGCCATTATAATAATATAATATATATAATAATATAATATATAATATATGAGTGTGTATCCCTCCACTCGTTGTTTGGAGCCCATTTGGGTGACGTGACGCATGCCATTATAATAATATAATATATATAATAATATAATATATAATATATGAGTGTGTATCCCTCCACTCGTTGTTTGGAGCCCATTTGGGTGACGTGACACATGCCATTATAATAATATAATATATATAATAATATAATATATAATATATGAGTGTGTATCCCTCCACTCGTTGTTTGGAGCCCATTCGGGTGACGTGACGCATGCCATTGCCAACTTGCAACCAGTAGAATCACGGGTGGTGTGCATATTGATGTTTCTTCCTCTTCTGCAGTTGACAGTCTATGATGGCCAGACACTTGTGCCACTCTCACAACTGGCATGTTACTGTGTGACACTGATTTAGTAATATGACAATTGGCATTTTACTGTGTGACACTGATTTAGTAATATGACAACTGGCATGTTATTGTGTGATACTGATATAGTACTATGACAACGGGTATGTTATTGTGCGATACTGATTTAGTAATGACAACTGGCATGTTACTATGTGATACTGATTTAATAAGATGACAACTGGCATGTTACTATGTGATACTGATTTAATAAGATGACAACTGGCATGTTACTGTGTGATACTGATTTTGTTATATGACAACTGGCATGTTACTGTGTGATATGTATTGCTTTAGTTTTTTGATTGCAGATGTAGCGGTGGGTCGTAGCTGTGGTGGACCAAAGCAGCAGTGTACTGACGATGCCACGTGTGACGGCGACGTGTGTAGTAAGTACACAGTCTCTCTCTCTCTCTCTCTCTCTCTCTCTCTCTCTCTCTCTCTCTCTCTCTCTCTCTCTCTCTCTCTCTCTCTCTCTCTCTCTCCCTCTCTCTCTCTCTCTCTCTAGCTTGTGTGCTGAAGGAAAGTAAAGAAAGCCGGCAAACCATTGTAATGAATTCCCACACACCTTGCATATTAAAACAACGTGTATTGTTACATTAAAATAACTGCTGGGCTGCACTCTAAACTATCTTCATGCTAATAATGTGGCAATTCCCTGCCAGAGAGTGTAGTGGACAATTAAGTGTGCTCTCAACACGCTTCCTGCATTGCAAGGCAACAATGTGTATGTCCTTTACCAGGGAACATTAAAATAACAATTCAGGTTGGGCCGTGTTCTCATAGTAGTCTGTGGCCGAAAGTCTACAGTGAAATAAACCACTAGGCTACATTTAAGAAATAAATGTTAAACAATGTTTTCAATGGATTTTATGAATTATATATACAACAGACAGATATACCGACAGACTTTTGGATGGTTCAGATTCCCCACTAAATCAAAGTATTTAAAGATGTATGACAAAACTTTTGTGTGACACGTTATTGGTGAAACTGATAGTGTGACGTTTTAGACGACACTAATGGTGTGGCGTTATAGATGACACTGATGGTGTGACGTTATAGATGACACTGATGATGTGACATTATTGCTGACACTGATGGTGTGACATTATAGATGACACTGATGGTGTGACGTTATAGATGACACTGATGATGTGACATTATTGCTGACACTGATGGTGTGACATTATAGATGACACTGATGGTGTGACGTTATAGATGACACTGATGATGTGACATTATTGTTGACACTGATGGTGTGACATTATAGCTGACACTGATGGTGTGACGTTATAGACGACACTGAGGGTGTGGCTTTATAGATGACACTGACAGTGTGAAGTTATAGATGACACTGACAGTATGACTTATATATGACATTAATATTGTCACGTTATGGATGACACTGATGGTGTGACGTTATAGCTCATCATGATTGTTGTGGAACTATTGAGAAATCCATATAATATTATGATCTAATTGTTGGTGATGTTTTTGTGTTCAGAAGTGGCGTTGTTTGGGGCCTGTCAGATGCCGGACGGTACAGCACGTGTCTGTGCCAGTGGATTTCAGTGTGACACCCGCACGCGGCAGTGCCGTGAGTCTGCGTCTTGTCTACACTTTCTGTTGCTTACTACATTGTTTCCACACACAGTTGTACAACCCGTGCAGTTGTTCAAATTACAATATTCCGTCCATGTTGTACAGTTGTTCAAAGTACAATAATCAGTCCATGGGCATACAGTTGTTCAAAGTACAATATTCAGTCCATGTTGTACAGTTGTTCAAAGTACAATATTCAGTCCATGTCGTACAGTTGTTCAAAGTACAATATTCAGTCCATGTTGTACAGTTGTTCAAAGTACAATATTCAGTCCATGGGCGTACAGTTGTTCAAAGTACAATATTCAGTCCATGGGCGGACAGTTGTTCAAAGTACACTAGTCCATGTCGTACAGTTGTTTAAAGTACAACATTCAGTCCATGGGCGTACAGTTGTTCAAAGTACAATATTCATTCCATGTCATACAGTTGTTCAAAGTACAATATTCAGTCCATGTCGTACAGTTGTTCAAAGTACAATATTCAGTCCAGGTCGTACAGTTATTCAAAGTACAATATTCAGTCCATGTCGTACAGTTGTTTAAAGTACAATATATTTAGTCCATGTCGTACAGTTGTTCAAAGTAACATCCTTTAAACAGAATTTCTCTTTTTGCCAGGATATGTGATGTCGGCGTCTTTGGATAGATATTTGACGCATTGAAATCTATTTATAAGTCAGTTTTATTTTGTGTCCGAGTGGGAAACAGTGTTACAGACATTTTCGAGTTCCCAGTCGGCGTGAGACAGGGATGTGTTTTACGTCCTTCTTTGTTTTCCCTGTTCATTAATGTTGTCGCAGAAAACGTAAAAGAGAATGGTAAGCATAAGGTACAGCTCATGCCAGGTTTGATTGAGTTGTTCTTACTAATGTTTGCTGACGACATAGCCCTCATATCACACTCCGCTCTTGGGCTTCAAAATCAGCTTAATTGTCTTTTTAATGCCTATTCTAATCTTAAACTTACTATTAACACAGATAAAACTAAAATAATGGTATTTAGAAATGGCGGTATATTGAAGCAATGCAAAAGATGGTTTTTGGATGGCGTTCGGCTTGTTGTTGTAAATATTTATGGTTATTTGGGTTTTAAGTTCACAATTAGAATGAGTTTTGCCAGTGGTGTTGATCATTTTGTACAAAAAGGCAGAAAAGTAACTTTGGAGTATCTAAAAATTTTGAAAACACTGAAAGATTTGCCAAGCCATGTATTTTGTAAGATCTTTTATTCGCAGATAACTCATATTCTCTTATATTCTTCAGAAGTATGGGGTCTGCTCAAGTTTGAAAACCTAGAGAGGTTGTATGTCATGGCAATAAAACGTTTTTTGAATGTCCCAATCAAGACCCCAAATAGAATGGTCTATGGTGAATCAGGCCGTCATCCATTATTCATACAGAGTACCTTGAGAAGTATTAAATACTGGTTAAAACTGCTTGCTATGCCTGACACAAGATTACCAAAGCAAGCATACAGAATGATGCTAAAAATGACAAAATTGGAAGTCGTGCTGGGCAACCAGAGTTAAAGATCTTATATTCCCTTATCCTTGACGCATCCTTGACGCGTCAAGGATGCCTACTCTCTCCAACACTCTTCAACATCTTCCTAGAGCGCATCATGTCAGACGCTCTTGCAGATCACGAAGGCACAGTCAGAATAGGGGGCAGAGCAATCTCCAATCTTCGTTTTGCAGATGATATTGATGGATTGGCTGGAGAGGAACAAGAACTTGAACAGCTTGTACAGAGGCTTGACACCACCTCCAGAGCTTATGGAATGGAAATAAGTGTGGAGAAGACCAAAATGATGACCAACAACACCAATGGCATCAACACGGACATCAAAGTACAAGGCCAACCCCTCAACACAGTGCACAGCTTCAAATATTTAGGAGCCATTGTGTCAGACAATGGGTCTCGACAGGAAGTCCTCTCCAGGATCGCACAAACAACTGCTGCCCTGACAAGGTTGAAGCCCATTTGGAAAGACAGAACCATCAGTCTACATTCCAAAGTAAGACTGTTGCGCTCTCTGGTCATCTCCATCTTCCTATATGCTTGCGAAGCATGGACCCTCACAGCAGATCTCCAACGAAGAATACAAAGCATGGAGATGAGGTGCTACAGAAGACTTCTGTGCATTTCCTATACCCAACACATCACAAACGTTGAAGTCCGACAGACCATCACACAAGCCATTGGACAACACGATGACCTGCTCACAGTGGTGAAGAAACGGAAACTCCGATGGTATGGCCACGTCACCAGATCATCAGGCCTTGCAAAGACCATTCTGCAAGGCACAGTGCAAGGAGGTAGAAGAAGGGGGAGACCGAAAAAGAGGTGGGAGGACAACATTCGAGAATGGACTGGTTTGACACTGAGCGAAGCCATGAGGGCTGCTGAGGACAGAGAAAGATGGAGTATGCTGGTTAAGCGATCATCTGTGGTGCCCCTACGACCTTCGGGTTATGGGACAGGATAGGATAGGATAGGATTCCCTTATGTTTTTTTTAATGGATAAACCAGCATGTAAGAGACGAGTCTCGTTTTATTCATGACTTAAAGCAAAGACTAGTTGATAATTATTGCCAGGAGTGGTGGTCAGCACTTAATGACAGTGAAAGATATTCTCGGTACAGTCAATTTAAGACCTCCATCGAAATTGAGCGCTATTTTATCACAGTGCCAGAAAGATGTTTCAGGGATGTGTTAATCAAGTTCCGTCGTGGCATATTGTACCTTAACTATAGTGCTCAAATATGGCATATTGTACCTTAACTATAGTGCTCAAATATGGCATATTGTACCTTAACTATAGTGCTCAAATATGGCATATTGTACCTTAACCATAGTGCTCAAATATGGCATATTGTACCATAACTATAGTGCTCAAATATGGCATATTGTACCTTAACTATAGTGCTCAAATATGGCATATTGTACCATAACTATAGTGCTCAAATATGGCATATTGTACCTTAACCATAGTGCTCAAATATGGCATATTGTACCATAACTATAGTGCTCAAATATGGCATATTGTACCTTAACTATAGTGCTCAAATATGGCATATTGTACCTTAACTATAGTGCTCAAATATGGCATATTGTACCTTAACTATAGTGCTCAAATATGGCATATTGTACCTTAACTATAGTGCTCAAATATGGCATATTGTACCTTAACTATAGTGCTCAAATATGGCATATTGTACCTTAACTATAGTGCTCAAATATGGCATATTGTACCTTAACTATAGTGCTCAAATATGGCATATTTTTACCTTAACTGTAGTGCTCAAATATGGCATATTTTTACCTTAACTATAGTGCTCAAATATGGCATATTGTACCTTAACTATAGTGCTCAAATATGGCATATTGTACCTTAACTATAGTGCTCAAATATGGCATATTGTACCTTAACTATAGTGCTCAAATATGGCATATTGTACCTTAACTATAGTGCTCAAATATGGCATATTGTACCTTAACTATAGTGCTCAAATATGGCATGTCGGAAAGCCCGCTGATGCATCGTATGTCGCCTGCGGAGCTCCAAGACAGTCAGAGGAGCATTTTTTTATTGCACTGTCCTGAGTATACAACTATTAGAAACAAATACATTGCTCAATTTATTCAAGGAGAGTACTCTTTTACATACCTCTTGAAATGTACAAACGATGATATAACCAGTAATTTGGCTCGTTATCTTTTTCTGGCATACAACATTACATTACATTACATAATTGTTGCTTTAGGTCCAGCGGACTCTTCCGAGCCAAATCAGGACCGGACAACCCCCAATCCGCATAAAAGATCTGCTGAAACAACCCTAGTGGGAAAACTGAATGCCCTCCACCAGCCAGTCACTTTACAATAAAGACATCCCACGCAGGGGACGTTGAGGCTGCACTCTAATTTATCGAACCCCCGTTTACAAAAACAAAATAGAATACAAACATCATTATAAATTATCAACAAAACATATACATATAAAATGCCTACATTGCTAAATAATAACATCATAGGAAGCTCTAGTGACCACCTGGCAGAAAGCGTCCAATATTCCCAAGCTGATCCAACAGACCTCATACACAAACAAGGAGTCTTGTCCCGGAATAGTTTTCAAGAAAAAAGGTAGGTGACTGGTCTAGCGAAGAAGAAGATAGTATAGCAGATTGATAGAAAAGAGCAGGACTGAGAAAGAGCAAATGAGAAAGACAGCGACAGTGGGAATTTAAAGCACTACATTTCCAGAAAGTGGGGATACTATTTATACTGAAACCCCAACGGGGGTATTCTAGCATACAAGAGGCGACCGATGTGCGCAGAGTTGACCTAAATAGATACATGTGTGTGTGTGAGTGTGGGGGGGGGGGGAGGTGTATATATGCGTCACTTATTTTTGGACTCTGCTCTCGATCTGCGATATTATATTATATGTTTAATATATTTGTCGGTGTTATCATTTTATGTTGTGTGAATACACCAGCATGGATGTGTGCGCACTCGCGTTCATACACTTAATTTTATTTCCAATTTTAACGAGTTGTTTTATTGTCTATACCGCGTCACATGTATATGGTTTTGTAAATACATATGTGTGTGGGTATGTGTGTGTTTGTAAGTTGGTGTGCGTTTGTGTATGTGTGTGTGTATTTCTGTGTCTTTATCTATGTGTCGCTGCGTATGTGCTTGAGGTTATGTCCGTGTTTATGGGTGTTTCTGCGCAAGATATTGCAACCTTGATCCGTTCTTGTGTTCATTTTGTGTTGAAAGTCGTATTGCCTATTGTTTCTTGTAATGTTTTAATGTTATTTGCTTGTAGCAAAAAACAAAAAACTTCGAGTCTTGTATTGGGTTGTTCAAAGTACAATATTCAGTTCATGTCGTGCAGTTGTTCAAAGTACAATATTCAGTCAATGGCGTACAGTTGTTTAAAGTACAATATTCAGTCCATGGCGTACAGTTGTTCAAAGTACAATATTCAGTCCATGTCGTGCATTTGTTCAAATTCAGTCCATGTCGTACAGTTGTTTAAAGTACAATATTCAGTCCATGTTGTGCAGTTGTTTAAAGTACAATATTCAGTTCATGTTGTACAGTTGTTCAAAATACAATGTTCAGTCTATGTCGTATTTAAAACCGACGATTGGTGAACAAGTTGTTCTTTGTCTGCTTGTATAAATAAGATAGATATTCAATGTGTATAAATAGATAGATATTCAATGTGTATAAATAGATAGATATTCAATGTGTATAAATAGATAAATAGGAACAAGTTGTTCTTTGTCTGCTTGTATAAATAGATAGATATGAACAAGTTGTTCTTTGTCTGCTTGTATAAATAGATAGATATTCAATGTTTAAAGAAGCAAGCGAACTGCCAAGAGCAGAATCAGGACCATGCAAAACTAATCAAAATCAGACTACACTGTTAACATTTAACCCCTTAACTGCCCACCCCCGAACCTCATTCGGGATGATTTTCTGCTTCCTGTGTGCCCAATCCCGAACCTCATTCGGGGGTTATTCGTCAGCATTCTGTAGTCACCCATAAAGGGAGGTAACAGCAGTAACTGTTGGCAGAGCAGCTAGAAATCTCCAACCAACAGTTCCTTCCCTTTGACCATTATAAATCGCAAAAACTGAATTTTGCACAATATTTGAAATTACAGTATTTCGCAGTGTTCAGTCGTGATACAAAATGGCGGACAGTGGATGATGAGGGGGTACTACGAGGTCTGTTTTTAGATGATATTCAGCACTTGAAGTGCTTCAAGAGGTCCTAAATGATGAAGACAGTGATGATGAAGACCTTATCACACAAAATTCATATACTGGAAGTAGTGTGTGGACTTTTCCCTTCTGTGTGTGTTGTGACTTTGCTGTGGATTATGACGTGTGATTCCGGACTTGCCATACCATGTACAGGTACCCTTATTTCTGTGGATGATATAGACGTAAAGTTGATTTCCAAGTAGTTTATTGATTGCTCCAATCTTCCTATCCTATCCTATCCTATCCTAACCCATAACTCGGGGGTCGTAGGGGCACCACAGATGATCGTATAACCAGCGTACTCCATCTTTCCCTGTCCTCAGCAACCCTGATTGTTTCGATCAGTGTCAAACCAGTCCATTCTCGAATGTTGTCCTCCCACCTCTTTTTCGGTCTCCCTCTTCTTCTATCTCCTTGCACAGTGCCTTGCAGGCTGGTCTTTGCAAGACCTGATGATCTGGTAACGTGGCCATACCATCGGAGTACGAGCTTACGTTTCTTCACCACTGTGAGCAGGTCCTCGTCTTGTCCAATGGCTTGTGTGATGGTCTGTCGGACTTCGTCGTTGGTGATGTGCTGGGTATAGGAAATGCCCAGAAGTCTTCTGTAGCACCTCATCTCCATGATTTGTATTCTTCGTTGGAGATCTGCTGTGAGGGTCAATTTTTTCGCAAGCATATAGCAAGATGGAGATGACAAGGGAGCGCAGCAGCCTTACCTTGGAATGTAGACTGATAGGCCTGTCTTTCCAAATTGGCTTCAACCTCGCCAAAGTGCGATCCTGGAGAGGACTTCCTGTCGAGACCCATTGTCTGATACAATGGCTCCTAAATATTTGAAGCTATGCACTGTGTTGAGGGATTGGCCTTGGACTTTGATGTCCGTGTTGATGCCATTGGTGTTGTTTGTCATCATTTTGGTCTTCTCTGCACTATTTCCATTCCATAGGCTCTGGACATGGTGTCAGGCCTCTGTACCAGCTGTTCAAGTTCGTGTTCCTCTCCAGCCAATCCATCATTGTCATCCGCAAAACGAAGGTTGGAGATTGCTCTACCCCCTATGCTGACTGTGCCTTCATGGTCTGCTAGGGCATCTGACATGATTCGCTCTAGGAAGATGTTGAAGAGTGTTGGAGAGAGTAGGCATCCCTGACGCACACCGATTGTTGTTCTGAACCAGTTTCCGATGGCGCTGTTGTGGAGGACTGCACTGGTAGCCTTGTCATACAGGCTTTTGATGAATTCAATAATTTTAGGGCTGATGTTGTACACTCTCATGGTTGCCCATAGAGCTGCATGCCAGACTCGGTCATACGCCATTTTGAGGTGACACGTCATTTAAGCGCCAACATTTCAGCGCCAACACTTCAGCGCCAACATTTCAGCGCCGTACATTTCAGCGCCGTACATTTCAGCGCCGTTCATTTCAGCGCCGTACATTTCAGCGCCGTACATTTCAGCGCCGTACAATGAGAGAGAGAGAGAGAGAGAGAGAGAGAGAGAGAGAGAGAGAGAGAGAGAGAGAGAGAGAGAGAGAGAGAGAGAAAATTGATGAGAAAGCTCCCGGGATTGGCATATCTGCCTCCTGGAGATATCGAGCATGCCTTTGAAACTGTCTTTGACCCTACATCGCCATTTTATGACGCACGTGGCCAACCAGTATTTGATTACTTTGAAGACACATACATCGGCTGACCTCGTCAGTCACCACTTTTCGAAATAGGAATGTGGAATGTGCACGACCGAGTCCTTTCGGATGCAGCGAAATCCAACAACAGTGTGGAAGGATTTGTGGAAGCTCATTGCGGTCCTCAAAAAGGAGCAAACTATGATTCAAGCTGACGTCACGCGTCTGATCGGAGGTCAGGCACCTGCCCCGAAGCGTCGAAAGTACAAAGACTTACAAAGGCGTGTCAAAACTATTATCTTGCAGTACAATGCAGGGGCTCGTTCTCTCATGAACACGATGGAGGGAATTGCTTTTGCATTCATGTTTTAGGAGAGGCACTAAACGATGATGGTGACCATTTAAAGATGATGATAGAGCGCCATCCATCTATGGCGATGCATAGGCTAAGTCAGTGATTTAAATGGACACGAGGCACCAGGGTTTTATGTGATTTTATCATTAAAGTTCAATATGTTAATGTACGGCGCTGAAATGTACGGCGCTGAAATGTACGGCGCTGAAATGAACGGCGCTGAAATGTACGGCGCTGAAATATACGGCGCTGAAATGTACGGCGCTAAAATGTACGGCGCTGAAATGTTGGCGCTGAAATGTTGGCGCTGAAATGTCATGGAACCCCATTTTGAAGTCGAAGAACACATGACATAGATGTTGTTGGTGCTGTAGGTATTTCTCGCATATTATTATGAGGTGAAAATCTGTTCAGTGGCACTTCGCCCTGCCCTGAATCCTGCTTGCTCTTCACCTATGATTTGTTCAGCTTGGGGTTTCAACCTGTTTAGTATTATTTTCAGGAGGACCTTGCTACGATGGCTGATGAGGCTGATGGTGCGGTAATTTTCACATTCCTGAAGGTTACCTTTTTTGGGAAGAGTGATGACAAGCGACTGAGTCCATTGTGTAGGCCACTCCTCACTCTGCTAGATCTTGTTACAGATAATGGTGAGTGCGTCGATCATCGCTTCTCCTCCTGCTTGAAGCAGTTCCGCGGGTATGTTGTCCACTCCCGCTGACTTCCCCTTCTTCAGCGGTTGCACTGCTTCCTCAACTTCTCTGAGAATTGGGAGGATTTCTTCTTCTTCTCTGTTCTCTGGACATGCTAGAACTGATGGGTCTCCGTTTGGTTTGTGGTTGTAAAGGTCAGAGCAGTACTCTGTCCATCTGTCCAAGGCTTCTTGTTCTTCTGTAAGGCATATGCCAGACTTGCTTTGGATCGTGGAGACTTTGGGCCGCTTTACAGTCTGGTAAGCCTTCTTGCTGTTGTTCTTGTTCAGACTGTTCTCTATTTTCTGGCATTGATCTTCTATCCAGTTCTCCTTTGCTGTGCGCATGCCTTTTCGGATTTCATTGTTGATTTTTCGGTAGGCATCAGCTCCCTGTGAGGTGTTCTTTTTCTTTTTCATCTCTCTTCGTTTATCACACATGTGCAAAGGTTCAGGTGTGATCCACAGCTTCTTCTTTGGGCGGTGCTTGCCAAGGATTGCAGTGGCGGCATCTGTCACAGCAAAGGTGAAGGTGGTGGTCATGGTGTTGACATCTACTTCACCAGCTCCCAAAATGAGAAGTGCAAATTTCCCTCCAATTGTGGCCTGAAATATTTCTGCCACCTCAGGGTCTTGCAGTTTGTGCAGGTAGAACTTCAGTCTAGTGCACTTTGCTGTGTTTACTCTCTTCAAGTGAAGCCGGAAAGACATCATCACGAGATCGTGGTCACTTCCGATGTCTGCTCCTGGAAAAATGCGTGTCCTGCCAATGTTGATGCTTGATCTGAAGCGTTTCTTGACCATGATGTAGTCGATCTGGTTGTGATGCTCCCCGCCGGGACTGTGCCATGTCCATTGTCTGAATTTTTGTGGAGACCAAGCGTGTTTGCCAGTATCAGATTGTTGTATCTGGCAAACTCCAACAGTCTCAGATCCCTCTCATTTGTCTTATTGTTGCAGTGTTGTCCACATGTGTATCCCCAGTTGTGGTGCGCATTTTGGCCAATCTTGGCATTCCAGTCGCCTTTCACTATTACTATGTCCTTCTTCGGCACTTGGTCAAGGACAGCCTGTAGATTTTCATAGAAATCCTCCACTTTGCTGTCGTCATAGTCTGATGTTGGGGCATAGGCCTGGATGATGGTGATGTTGAAAGGGGCTGCTCTCAGACGGATGGCAATGAGTCTACTGGAGACTGGGCGGCAACCCATGACAGTGGCTAGAATGTTCTTGTGGACCAAGAATCCAACTCCGTGTTCGTGCCTGTCATCTCTACCGCTGAAATAAAGCTTGTGGCTTTTGTCGGTCGTTGTTTCACCTATGCCTTTCCAGCGCAGTTCGCTGATCCCGAAAGCGTTCCATCGATAGTGGTCCATCTCGTGGGCCAGTTCTTCTAATTTTCCCTCGCATTTAGGGTTCCTGACATTCCAAGTTCCTGTGACGATGTTATTTCTGGTGCGGATCTTGCTAAGTTGTCCATCAGTAGCACACTTATCGCCTCCATCCTGGTCTCCAATGGAAGGAGCGGTCCTTGTTGACCCGGGCGACGACCGATCCGGCATGGAGTAAATGGTTTTATTCATCATGTAGTGTGTCTTGGGCAAGAAAGACCTGGCAGGGCCCAGTCCTCTCCAGGCTGTTGGCCACAGCCGATATCCACGAATACAGTGTGGCTCGCCTTGGCCCCGAGCACGTGGTCGTTAAACCTGTAGTAACATGAGGTTCCTCCGTCCTGGCCGGTGATTTCTGTGTAGAAGACTTTCGCCCAGTGATGCCGTGCTGACATCACCCCTGTTAGTCGCCTCTTATGACACGTCGGGAAACGTTGGGTCTATTCTAATCAGTGCCCGAACCCACAGCGCCAGTCTTACTAATGAAATAATAAGTCTACCAATAATAGTCTGCCTGCAGGAATGTCAGTCTGTGTACTCACCCAAAATTGAACAGTTTTGAGATTTTTGCAAAATAGTCTATAAATCATATCCAACAAATATCTGAATCGTACGTCTGTGCAAAACTTTAACTTGACTAATTATTCGGAACCACAGAATTTCAGACCATGGAAGCGTGGCTTCTATCTATGAGAGGTCCAAAGTCCAAGCGTCCCAGCTTGTGTGAAATATATTCATGTATGGGACGTTTTTACATCAATCTTGAAGGTCAAGATAATTTTAGGTCTTGTGAAAACCATCAAAATGCGACATCAAACAATGGAACGGTTGTATATTTGACCCATTGGTTTATTTGATAATACATAAGCATCATATGTCATGCGAAGATCATTGCAAGATCATTGTTGGTTTTGACATAATAGATTTCTGCAGTAGTTTTATTTGATCATACACTATGGAGTAAAGTGTCTTTCCCAAGGACATAACACAATGGCCCGGACAGGGCTCGAACCCGGGACCTTCAGATCCGCAAGCCAAAGCTCTACCATTAGACCACCGTCCCTCTCTAGCCTCACAGTTTTCAGTAGACTTTATAGTCTGCAACTTCCAAAGTAGTGTTTGCTAGCTCCTGATACAGTTTCCAGTAGACTTTATAGTCTGCAACTTCCAAAGTAGTGTTTGCTAGCTCCTGATACAGTTTCCAGTAGACTTTATAGTGTGCAACTTCCAAAGTAGTGTTTGCTAGCTCCTGATACAGTTTCCAGTAGACTTTATAGTGTGCAACTTCCAAAGTAGTGTTTGCTAGCTCCTGATACAGTTTCCAGTAGACTTTATAGTCTGCAACTTCCAAAGTAGTGTTTGCTAGCTCCTGATAAGTTTCCAGTAGACTTTATAGTGTGCAACTTCCAAAGTAGTGTTTGCTAGCTCCTGATACAGTTTCCAGTAGACTTTATAGTGTGTGTTACACTCCGTTTGATGTTGGTGTTTTCCTTTATCAGTATCTGATTCAGCCCCAATGCTGAATTCCTGATAGGGTGTAACTCAGATTCGTTTATTCACGCAACCCGCTCAAGCAGCATACAAGTCACAAAGTCGACGTATGAAGTTTTCCACTTTTATTCAGCACACATCAACAACTGCATACAATCGCCTTCTCACTCTCAAATTTACTTTCCAACTTCACTATCAACAACAATTCAACAATCAATCTCTATCAACAACTTTTTTAACAGTACGGCGCTTATATAGTCTCTCTACATATGCGGGAATAAACGAGAATAATCCTACATAAAACACCACAACCAATCAAAATGAATTTCATCATCACGTGACTCACGTCATACAACCTCATTTGGAATGGAAGCTTCCATGGTAACCAACGGAACAATCCACATGCTTCGATCGATAGTAAACAACTAATTCCAGAAAATTCTCAAACAATATCGACCAACTAAAAACACTAACGATACACAAAGCCTCTACTAATAACAACGCAAAATCAAATCAAAGATAAATACACTCTATTACTGCATGCGTTGCAAAATAAAACGAACAGATCTATCGCGCGCGTCACACACAAGCCTACCATTGCACGCGCTTCACACATAACATCGTGCGCATTTCATACGCACCATTCGCGTTTCAACGTAACAGTGTGTAACTTCCAAAGTAGTGTTTGCTAGCTCCTGATACAGTTTCCAGTAGACTTTATAGTCTGCAACTTCCAAAGTAGTGTTTGCTAGCTCCTGATACAGTTTCCAGTAGACTTTATAGTGTGTAACTTCCAAAGTAGTGTTTGCTAGCTCCTGATACAGTTTCCAGTAGACTTTATAGTGTGCAACTTCCAAAGTAGTGTTTGCTAGCTCCTGATACAGTTTCCAGTAGACTTTATAGTGTGCAACTTCCAAAGTAGTGTTTGCTAGCTCCTGATACAGTTTCCAGTAGACTTTATAGTGTGCAACTTCCAAAGTAGTGTTTGCTAGCTCCTGATACAGTTTCCAGTAGACTTTATAGTCTGCAACTTCCAAAGTAGTGTTTGCCAACATTTGTAGCTCCTATATGTGGTGAAAGCCATGTTTTTAAGACTCCTGTTGGTGGTCACAAGCACATAACCTTCGACCTGCTCACCGGTGATCAGTAGTAGTAGTAGTAGTAGTAGTAGTAGTAGTGTAGTAGTAGTAGTAGTAGTAGTAGTAGTAGTAGTAGTAGTAGTAGTTAAGTATTTGCTATGGTTTAAAGTGATGATGTGTACAGAGCGGATGCTGGGTAAGCAGTGCAACAATGCAAGCGAGACGTCAGAATGTGCTACAGGCGCCGCGTGTGATTTCAGCGGCAAGTGTGTTTGTGCTGACGGCTTCATAGAGAGCAAGGCGGGAGATGCATGTGGTGAGTCACCCCTTCTTCTCCTACATCATCAACACCTTCTTCTTTCTTTGTTGACTCACATGCATAGCAATGTGTGAGTCTATTTATTCACCCCCCCTCCTCCCCCTTGTCATTCCCCTCCCAAAAAAAAACAAACAAACAAACACACACACACACAAATAAAAACAACCTTACTTTTGCAAATCTGTGCGAGATGAATCCCAAAATAGTTCCAAACTGACATCTTATAAAAATGTCCGTCCGTCTGTCTGCTGTCCGCCCTCTGTCTGTGCAAAACTTGCAGGTGGATTCATATTTCAAAACTGAAAACCAAACTTAGTAAGACGGTGTATACCCAAGAGAACTCGTAACAATTTAGCCAGAAAGATGGAGTATGCTGGTTAAACAATCATCTGTGGTGCCCCTACGACCTCCGAGTTACGGGACAGGATAGGATAGGAGAAACAAGACAAGGGACTTTTAGCATTCAACATTTACAATAATGACAGTGGTGAAGAAACGGAAACTCCGATGATTTGGCCACGTCACCAGATCATCAGGCCTTGCAAAGATCACCCTGCAAGACACGGGGCAAGGTGCCAGAAGAAGAGAGGGACAGAAAAAGAGGTGAGAGGACAACATTCAAGAATGGACTTATTTGACACTGAGGCGACTAACAGGGGTGATGTTAGCACGGCATCACTGGGCGAAAGTCTTCTACACAGAAGTCACCGGCCAGGGCGGAGGAACCTCACGTTACTACAGGTTCAACGACCACGTGCTCAGGGCCAAGGCGAGCCACACTGTATTCGTGGATTTCGGCTGTGGCCAACAGCCTGGAGAGGATTGGGCCCTGCCAGGTCTTTTTTTGCCCAAGACACAACACATGATGAGGCTATCCACTAATTCCATGCCGGATCGGTCGTCGCCCGGCTACACAAGGACCGCGCCTTCCGTTGGCCACCAGGACGGAGGTGAAAAGTATGCTACTGATGGACAAATTAGCAAGATCCGCACGAGAAACAACATCGTTATAGGAACCTGGAATGTCAGGACCCTAACTGCGGAAGGAAAATTAGAAGAACTGGCCCACGAGCTGGACCACTATCGATGGAACGTTCTAGGTATCAGCGAACTGCGCTGGAAAGGCCTAGGTGAAACAACGACTGACAAAGGCCACAAGCTCTATTTCAGCGGTAGAGATGACAGGCACGAACACGGCGTTGGATTCTTGGTCCACAAGAACATTCTAGCCACTGTCATGGGTTGCCGCCCAGTCTCCAGTAGACTCATTACCATCCGTCTGAGAGCAACCCCTTTCAACATTACCATCATCCAGGCCTATGCCCCAACATCAGACTATGAAGACAGCGAAGTAGAGGATTTTTATGAAAATATACAGGCGGTCCTTGACCAAGTGCCGAAGAAGGACATAGTCATAGTGCAAGGCGACTGGAATGCCAAGGTTGGCCAAGATGCGCACCACAACTGGGGAGACACATGCGGACCCCACTGCAACAACGAGACAAATGACAGGGGTCTGAGGCTATTGGAGTTTGCCAGATACAACAATCTGGTACTGGCAAACACGCTTGGTCTCTACAAAAAATCCAGACGATGGACATGGCACAGTCCCGGCGGGGAACATCACAACCAGATCGACTACATCATGGTCAAGAAAGCTTCAGATCAAGCATCAACATTGGCAGGACACGCACTTTTCCAGGAGCAGACATTGGAAGTGACCACGATCTCGTGATGATGTCTTTCCGGCTCCATTTGAAGAGAGTAAATACAGCAAAGTGCACTAGGCTGAAGTTCGACCTGGACAAACTGCTAGACCCGGAGGTGGCAAAAATATTTCAGGCCACAATTGGAGGGAAATTTGCACCACTGCTTATTTTGGGGGCAGGCGAAGTAGATGTCAACACCGTGACCAATACCTTCAACTCAGCTGTAACAGATGCCGCCACTGAGATCCTTGGCAAGCACCGACCAAAGAAGAAGCCGTGGATCACACCTGAACTTTTGGATCTGTGTGATAAACGAAGAGAGTTAAAAAAGAAAAAGAACACCTCACAGGGAGCTGATGTCTACCGAAAAATCAACAATGACATCCGAAAAGGCATGCGCACAGCAAAGGAGAACTGGATAGAAGATCAATGCCAGGAAATAGAGAACAATCTGAACAAGAACAACAGCAAGAAGGCCTACCAGACTGTGAAGCGGCTGACAAGTGTTAAACAGCCCAAAGTCTCCACTATCTAAAGCAAGTCTGGCATTTGCCTTACAGAAGAACAAGAAGTCTTGGACAGATGGACAGAGTACTGCTCTGACCTTTACAACCATACACCAAATGGAGACCCATCAGTTCTAGCATGTCCCGAGAGCAGAGAAGAAGAAGAAATCCTCCCAATTCTCCGGGAAGAAGTTGAGGCAGCAGTGCAATCGCTGAAGAAAGGGAAGTCAGCGGGAGTGGAAAACATACCAGCGGAACTGCTACAAGCAGGAGGAGAAGCGATGACTGATGCTCTCACCATTATCTGTAACAAGATCTGGCAGAGTGGGGAATGGCCTACACCATGGACCCAGTCGCTTGTCATCACTCTTCCCAAAAAAGGTAACCTTCAGGAGTGTGAAAATTACCGCACCATCAGCCTCATCAGCCATCCCAGCAAGGTTCTCCTGAAAATAATACTCAACAGGTTGAAACCACAAGCTGAACAAATCATAGCTGAAGAACAAGCAGGATTCATGGCAGGGCGAAGTACCACTGAACAGATTTTCAACCTCAGAATAATCTGTGAGAAATACCTACAGCACCAACAACATTTATATCATGTGTTCATAGACTTCAAGAAGGCATTTGACCGAGTCTGGCATGCAGCTCTATGGGCAACCATGAAAGTGTACAACATCAGCCCTAAAATTATAGAAGTCATCAAAAGCCTGTATGACAAGGCTACCAGTGCAGTCCTCCATAACAGCATCATCGGGAACTGGTTCAGAACAACAATCGGTGTGCGTCAAGGATGCCTACTCTCTCCAACACTCTTCAACATCTTCCTAGAGCGCATCATGTCAGATGCTCTTGCAGATCACGAAGGCACAGTCAGCATAGGGGGCAGAGCAATCTCCAATCTTCGTTTTGCGGATGATATTGATGGATTGGCTGGAGAGGAACAAGAACTTGAACAGCTTGTACAGAGGCTTGACACCACCTCCAGAGCTTATGGAATGGAAATAAGTGCAGAGAAGACCAAAATGATGACCAACAACACCAATGGCATCAACACGGACATCAAAGTACAAGGCCAATCCCTCAACACAGTGCACAGCTTCAAATATTTAGGAGCCATTGTGTCAGACAATGGGTCTCGACAGGAAGTCCTCTCCAGGATCGCACAAACAACTGCTGCCCTGACAAGGTTGAAGCCCATTTGGAAAGACAGAACCATCAGTCTACATTCCAAAGTAAGACTGCTGCGCTCTCTGGTCATCTCCATCTTCCTATATGCTTGCGAAGCATGGACCCTCACAGCAGATCTCCAACGAAGAATACAAAGCATGGAGATGAGGTGCTACAGAAGACTTCTGTGCATTTCCTATACCCAACACATCACCAACGTTGAAGTCCGACAGACCATCACACAAGCCATTGGACAGCACGATGACCTGCTCACAGTGGTGAAGAAACGGAAACTCCGATGGTATGGCCACGTCACCAGATCATCAGGCCTTGCAAAGACCATTCTGCAAGGCACAGTGCAAGGAGGTAGAAGAAGGGGGAGACCGAAAAAGAGGTGGGAGGACAACATTCGAGAATGGACTGGTTTGACACTGAGCGAAGCCATGAGGGCTGCTGAGGACAGAGAAAGATGGAGTATGCTGGTTAAGCGATCATCTGTGGTGCCCCTACGATCTTCGGGTTATGGGACAGGATAGGATAGGATAGGAAGCCGTGAAGGTTGCTGAGGACGGAGAAAGAGTACGCTGGTTAAACGATCAACTGTGGTGCCCCAACGACCTATGAGTTATAGGACAGGACGGATCTGTCACTGCAGAGTTCAAGGTGGTGATCATGGTGTTGACATCTACTTCACCAGCTCCCAAAATGAGCTGTGGGGCGCATTTCCATCCAATTGTTGCTTGGAGAACTTCTGCCATTTTCCCAGTCTTGTAGTTTATCCAGGTCGAACTTCATCCTAGTGCATTGTTCTTTGTTTATTCTCCTCAATTGAGCCGGAAAGCCAACATCACGAGATTGTGATGCTCCCCGCGGGGACTATGCTGGGTCCATCATCTGAGTCCACACGTGTCTGTCCAGTTGTGGTACGCATCTTTGCCAACTTTGACATTCCAGTTGCCTTGCATCATGACTATGTTCTTCCTTGGCACTTGGTCAAGGATAGCTTGCAGATGCTCATAAAAATCCTCGACTTCGCTGTTGCCATAGCCTGATGTTGTGGGGTAGGCCTGGATGATGGTGATGTTGAAAGGGGCTGCTCTCAGACATATGGTAATGAGCCTACTGGAGACTGGGCGGCAATCCATGACAATGACTAGAATGTCTTTGTGAACCAAGAATCCCACGCTGTGTTTGTGCCTGTCATCTCTCCCGCTGAAATAAAGCTTGTGGCTGTTGTCAGTTGTTGTTTCACCTAGGCCTTTCCAGCGCAGTTCGCTGATACCTAAAATGTTCCATCGATAGCCCATCTCGTGGGCCAGTTCATCTAATTTTCTCTCCGCAGTTAGGGTCCCAAAATTCCAGGTTCCTGTGACAATGATGATGTCTTTGGTGCAAATGTTGCTAAGTGGTCCATCAGTATTCCACTAATCACCTCGTGCTCCTGGCCAACGACCGATCCGGTACGGAGTGAGCGGTTCTTTTCATCGTGTGGTGTTGTCTTAGGCAACAAAGAATTGGCGGGGCGCAATCCGCTCCAGGCTGTTCGCCACAGCCGAAATTCACGAGTACAGTTTGGCTCGCCTTGGCCCCGAGCACATGGCCGTTGAATCTATAGTAACGTGAGGTTCCTCCGTCCTGGCCAGAGACTTCGTTGTAGAGGACTTTCGCCCAGTGATGCCGTGCTGACATCACCCCTGTTAGTCGCCTCTTACGACACGTCGGGAAACGTTGGGTCTATTCTATTCAGTGCCCGAACCCAGATGACCAGCACTAACGACGTTATGTGTAACTATCTGTCTGATGTCCAGCATTAGCGATGTGATGTGTAACTATCTGTCTGATGTCAAGCATTAGCGATGTGATGTGTAACTATCTGTCTGATGTCCAGCATTAGCGATGTGATGTGTCTGTCTGATGTCCAGCATTAGCGATGTGATGTGTCTGTCTGATGTCCAGCATTAGCGATGTGATGTGTAACTATCTGTCTGATGTCCAGCATTAGCGATGTGATGTGATGCCAGCACTAACGATTTGATGTATATCGAACTGATGTCCAGCAATAACGACGTGAGGTGTAACTGATCGCCAGCAATAACGATATGATGTGTAACTATCTGATGGCCAGCATTAACGATGTGATGTTTAACTATGTATTTGATGTCCAGCAATAACGATGTGATGTGTAACTATCTGACGGCCAGCAATAACGACGTGATGTGTAACTATCTATCTGATGGCCAGCAATAACGACATGATGTATGACTATCTGATGTCCAGCAATAACGATGTGATGTGTAACTATCTATCTGATGGCTAGAATAACGACGTGATATATAACTATCTGATGGCCAGCAATAACGATTTGATGTGTAACTATCTCATGACCAGCAATAACGATGTGATGTGTAACTATCTCATGGCCAGCAATAACGATGTGATGTGTAACTATCTCATGGCCAGCAATAACGACGTGATATATAACTATCTGATGGCCAGCAATAACGATTTGATGTGTAACTATCTCATGGCCAGCAATAACGATGTGATGTGTAACTATCTCATGGCCAACAAAAACGATGTGATGTGCAGATCCAGCACCAGGCCGGGTGGGAGCCAAGTGTAGGTCAGCTGCTGACTCGAACACTACCTGCGACTCCAACAGTACATGTGACGGCGCCAGCAAGATGTGTCTTTGTCCCGAGAGTTACGTCGCTAACGTGGACATCAATCAATGCAGTCAGTATACACTGTTGTCTTGTGCAATCAATGTAATCAATATAAACTGTTGTGTTATACAACCAATGTAGTCAATACACACTGTTGTCTGGTACAATCAATGTAGTCAATATACACTGTTGGCTTGTACAACCAATGTAGTCAATATACACTGTTGTCTGGTACAATCAATGTAGTCAGTATACACTGTTGTCTTGTACAATCAATGTAGTCAATATATATTACTGTCATGTACAATTAATGTAGTAAGTATACATGACTTGTGTACAATCAATATAGTCAGTATACATTGTTGTCTTGTACAATCAATGTAGTCAGTATACACTATTGTCATGTACAATTAATGTAGTAAATATACATGACTTGTGTACAATCAATGTAGTCAGTATACATTGTTGTCTAGTACAATCAATGTAGTCAGTATACACTGTTGTCTTGTACAATCATTATAGTCAATATACACTGTTGTCTCGTACAACCAATGTAATCAGTATACACTGTTGTCTGGTACAATCAATGTAGTCAGTATTGTTGTCTAGTACAATCAATGTAGTCAATATACACTATTGTCATGTACAATTAATGTAGTAAGTATACATGACTTGTGTACAATCAATGTAGTCAGTATACATCGTTGTCTTGTACAATCAATATAGTCAGTATACATTGTTGTCTAGTACAATCAAAGTAGTCAGTATACATTGTTGTCTAGTACAATCAATGTAGTCAATATACACTGTTGACTGGTACAATCAATGTAGTCAATACACACTGTTGTCTGGTACAATCAATGTAGTCAATATACACTGTTGTCTCATACAACCAATGTAGTCATATACACTGTTGTCTGGTACAATCAATGTAGTCAGTATACACTGTTGTCTTGTACAATCAATGTAGTCAATATACCCTGTTGTCTGGTACAATCAATGTAGTCAGTATACACTGTTGTCTTGTACAATCAATTTAGTCAATATACACTGTTGTCTGGTACAATCAATGTAGTCAGTATACACTGTTGTCTGGTACAATCAATGTAGTCAGTACACACTGTTGTCTGGTACAGTCAATGTAGTCAGTATACACTGTGTCTTGTACAATCCATTTAGCCAATACACAGTGTTGTCATGTACAATTAATGTAGTAAGTATGCATGGCTTGTGTACAATCAAAATAGTCAGTATACACTGTTGTCTTGTACAATCAATGTAGTCGATATACATTGTTGACTGGTACAATCAATGTAATCAATATACACTGTTGACTGGTACAATCATTATAGTCAGTATACACTGGTGTCCTGTATAACCAATGTAGTCAATATACACTGTTGTCTTGTACAATCAATGTAGTCAATATACACTGTTGTCTTGTACAAACAATATAGTCAATATACACTGTTGTCTGGTACAATCGATGTTGTAGTCAGTATACACTGTTGTCTTGTACAACCAATATAGTCAGTATACACTGTTGTCTGGTACAATCAATGTATTCGAGAATGGACTGACTTGACACTTAGCGAAGCCATGAGGGTTGCTGAGTACAGAGAAAGATGGCGTACGCTGATTAAACGATCATCTGTTGTGTCCCAACAAACTTCGAGTTATGGGATAGGATAGAATAGTATAGGCCATACTTTCTTTTCTTTTTTTTTCTAGTCACTCATTTTCATGTTAAATATTGCCAGTTCAATAAGGAACATTTGAGTCATATGGGCTTTGCTTTTCTAGTTTTCTATTTCTATGTTGTTGAGTGTCTAAAAAGGACACATTTGAATGGCTTGTCTTCTTCTTTGTTGGTCTGTAGCTGAGTGTAGAGTGTGTACAGCACTGAGGACAGGAGCCGAGTGTTGAATGTATGGTGTGTGCAGAAGAGTGTTGAATGTATGGTGTGTGCAGTAGAGTGTTGAATGTATGGTGTGTGCAGCACTGAGTAATGTATGTATGGTGTGTGCAGTAGAGTGTTGAATGTATGGTATGTGCAGCACTGAGTATTGTATGTATGGTGTGTGCAGTAGAGTGTTGAATGTATGGTGTATGCAGTAGAGTGTTGAATGTATGGTGTGTGCAGCACTGAGTATTGTATGTATGGTGTGTGCAGTAGAGTGTTGAATATATGATGTGTGCAGTAGAGTGGTGAATGTATGGTGTGTGCAGCACTGAGTATTGTATGTATGGTGTGTGCAGTAGAGTGTTGAATGTATGGTGTGTGCAGTAGAGTGTTGAATGCATGGTGTGTGCAATAGAGTGTTGAATGTATGGTGTGTGCAGTAGAGTGTTGAATGTATGGTGTGTGCAGCACTGAGTATTGTATAAATGTATGGTATGTGCAGTAGAGTGTTGAATGTACGGTGTGTGCAGTAGAGTGTTGAATGCTTGGTATGTGCAGTATAGTGTTGAATGTATGGTGTGTGCAGCACTGAGTATTGTATAAATGTATGGTATGTGCAGTAGAGTATTGAATGTATGGTGTGTGCAGTAGAGTGTTGAATGTATGGTGTGTGCAGTATAGTGTTGTATGCATGGTGTGTGCAGTAGAGTGTTGAATGTATGGTGTGTGCAGCACTGAGTATTGTATAAATGTATGGTGTTAGCAGCACTGAGTGTTGTATAAATGTATGGTGTGTATAGCACTGAATGTTGTGTGTATGGTGTGCGCTACCTTGAGTGTTATATGTATGGTGTGTGCAGCACTGAGTGTTGTGTGTATGGTGTTTGCAGCACTGAGTGTTGTATCTATAGTTTGTGCAGTAGTGGTGTGTGTCTGGTGTTTGCAGCACTGGCGATAGGAACTGAGTGTTGTGTGTATGGTGTTTGCAGCACTGAGTGTTGTATGTAGGGTGTGCACAGCACTGAGTATTTTATAAATTATGGTGTGTGTCACCGATTGTTGTATAAATAATGTATGGTGTATGGAACACTGAGTGTTGTATCTATGGTGTGTGCAGCACTGGCGATAGGAGTTGTATGTATGGTGTGTGCAACACTGATTGTAGTATGTATATTGTGTACAGTAGAGTGTTGTATGCATGGTGTGTGCAACACTGATTGTAGTATGTATATTGTGTACAGTAGAGTGTTGTATGCATGGTGTGTGCAACACTGATTGTAGTATGTATATTGTGTACAGTAGAGTGTTGTATGCATGGTGTGTGCAACACTGATTGTAGTATGTATATTGTGTACAGTAGAGTGTTATATGCATGGTGTGTGCAACACTGATTGTAGTATGTATATTGTATACAGTAGAGTGTTGTATGCATGGTGTGTGCAACACTGATTGTAGTATGTATATTGTGTACAGTAGAGTGTTGTATGCGTGGTGTGTGCAACACTGATTGTAGTATGTATATTGTGTACAGTAGAGTGTTGTATGCATGGTGTGTGCAACACTGATTGTAGTATGTATATTGTGTACAGTAAAGTGTTGAATGTATGGTGTGTGCAACACTGATTGTTGTATGTATATTGTGTACAGTAGAGTGTTGAATGTACGGTGTGTGCAGCACTGAGTGTTGAATGTATGGTGTGTGCAGCACTGAATGTTGTATGTATGGTGTGCGCAGCACTGAATGTTGTATGTATGGTGTGTGCAGCACTGAATGTTGTATGTGTTGTATGTATGGAGTGTGCAGCACTGAATGTTGTATGTATGGTGTGTGCAGCACTGAATGTTGTATGTATGGTGTGTGCAGCACTGAGTGTTGTATGTATGGTGTGTGCAGCACTGAATGTTGTATGTATGGTGTGTGCAGCACTGAGTGTCGTATGTATGGTGTGTGCAGCACTGAGTGTTGTATGTATGGTGTGTGCAGCACTGAGTGTTGAATGTATGGTGTGTGCAGCACTGAGTGTTGTATGTATGATGTGTGCAGCACTGAATGTTGAATGTATGGTGTGTGCAGCACTGGGGATAGGAGCTGAGTGCAATCAAACCGCCGACAGCACTGCCGCTTGTGCACAAGGCACCGAGTGTGATATCGACAGCACATGCAGTCAGTATTATGATGTTAACAGATGTTGCGTTAGCACGTCTGAGTTCCTACTGACAGTCAGATCCAATGCCATAACCTCCTATTTTACCTTCGACTGCATGGAGAAAAAGCAGATTGTCAACTATTTCTCTTTCATTCACGTCCTAACATTATGACGTCAGAAATTATTTACCCCATTGAATAGCCAACAATTAGTCGTTTAAAGTATGGAGTCCACAATTAGAAGTCAGAATAGCCAAAAGGGTCTTTGCTCATAATAATTATAGTCTGACTTTGTGTTGTTATTACTGCAATGTATAGTTATTATCATTCTTCTTCTTCTTCTTCTTCTTCTTCTTCTTCTTCTTCTTCTTCTTCTTCTTCTTCTTCTTATTATTATTATTATTATTATTATTATTATTATTATTATTATTATTATTATTATTGTCGTTGTTGCTGTTTGATGATGATGATAATGGTGCACAGGCGGCGGAAGCGGGTGGGCAAGGGGGGCACAGCCCTCCCAGAAAAATATGGGGGGGGGGGGGCAAACCTATACATTTGCTCCCCTCCCCCCCAATATTCAACCCCTCAACAAACATTATTTGGAGGTTCAAACCAATATTTTCCCACTTTCTCTGGACTGATGCAAGTTAACAATACCTGTGCTGAGACCATTTTCAAAGCACTGAAGGACTGCTTGATCAGACTTGACTTGCCAGTGCAAAACTGCAGGGGCCAGGCCTACGACGGGGCGAGTAATTTGCAGGGTCATGTGTCAGGAGTTGCAAAAAGATTCAAAGATGAGATCCTTGCTGTGACTGAAGAGCTGGCGACAGTTCTTCAAAGAAAACAAACGACTTGTTATGACGCAGTAAACGCTGCTGACATTTGTTTTGAGAACACTGGAAAGCATGCGGCATGAAGATTGTTATGAGACATTTTTTGCTGACATCACAACGAAAGCTGCAAATTTGTGTGATGAGCCCTGCGTTCCTAGACAGAAGCAGCCTCCATGAAGACTGGACGATGGCTCACAGGGTCACAGCTACTCTTGTCCATCTGCTTACTACAGACAGCAATACTGTGAGGCCATTGACAACATCAAAGAATATTTAAAGAGCCGGTTTGATCAAACAGCTCTCGACTTAAAAAGGTAAATTGAAGTTCTTCTAAGTGATGGAGCAGCAGGGAAGAGACCAGAAATTCCTCAAGAAATCAAAGATACACATTCCGCTGACATCGACTTGGACAGACTCAAAACTCAGCTAGAACTCCTCCCACATGCACTGCAGGGTGACACCAGGAAGGCGGCTAACTCTAAGATCACCATCTTCCAAGCACTGCCGGATGAACTGAAAGCTTCTGACACTGTGCGACGGATGCTGAGTGAAGTGGATAAACTTCTCAGACTGTACTTCACCATCCCAACCACAACTGCAACGGCTGAACGCAGTTTTTCAGCCATAAAGCGGGTAAAAACATACCTTTGGGCAACGATGACGCAGGAGCGTCTAAATAATTGTCTTAATAATGCATGTGCTCGAAGACAAAGTAGATCAACTAGACCTAGCGCAAACTGCTTACGAATTTATCAACAGAAATGAACGCCGTCAGGCATGCTTTGGAAAATTAACGGTGTAATTTACCATGCCAACTGACATGCATGACTTTTGTTACTCTGATGGATCAACATTGTCAGGTCAGTTTCTCTCCCTTTCTCTCTACCCTGCCCCCCCCCCTCTCTCTCTCTCTCTCTCTCTCTCTCTCTCTTAAGCACAGTTGTAGAAATATATGATTTTTTTCTCTCTCTCACATAGTGTCTATGAAAATAGTTCAAATTATTTGGAGTAAATGTCCAGGGCCGGACCCAGGGGGAAGGGTTACCTGGGTTCCGGACACCTTCCCCCCCCCCCCCCCCCCCATACACGCACACTCCAAATTAAAAAAAAAATTCAATTTTTTTTATGCAAAGAGTTTCAATTTTTTTTTAAATTGTTTTTAAGACATTGCAGTTTTTAGTCACTTTTGGTCCAAAGTACAAAGAGTTATTTATAGTCAATTCAACGGAAATCCATTTCAAGGGATCCATTGAAACGTCCAAAGCGTTTGCCCGTTGAAACGACCAAGTAACCCAACCCCTAAGCCTACATTAGTAAATGCAGCCATATTTTCTTGTTCTGGCCGCAAGCCTCTTCCAGCACCTTCACCTTGATACTGCCCTAATCCACCAAAAACGACTTTTTAGAAATATTAATTAAGATGCTAAGTTGATCCTATCCTATCCTATCCTATCCTGTCCCGTAACCCGGAGGACAAATTAGCTAAGTTGATAATTATGACAATTCGTTGTAACCAACATCCATTGAAACGACCATCGCTGAATCGTCCAAAAACATCATTGAAATGGAAACTCTTGACAGTGAAGCTGCAGAAAAGGACAAAAGATGTTGTCGATGCCTACAAGGAAATCAAAGAGGTCAGTAACTGCATGTCTTCTATTAGAAGAGATGTCGACACAGCGTTCGTTGCCTGGTTTGGTGAAGTCAGCAAAATGGCAAATGCTTTGACAACTGGTGTTATTGTTCCTCGTCAAGCATCCCGACAGACTCTCCGTGACAACCAACCTGCGGCCACTCCAGAAGAATATTTCAAGATTAGCATTGCCATTCCTTTCTTGGAACACCTGTCAACAGAATTGGACTCGAGGTTCAAAAATGCTGGCCTAGCAGTTGATGGTCTCTGTCTGGTGCCAATCACTTTAATAGACAATCAGGATGGTTTCATGCAGGTTCCAGAAGGGGTGAAGACACTGGCAATGTTGTGGGAGTCTGACCTACCAAACAACGCTACCCTTGATGCAGAATACCAACGGTGGGTTTGCAAATGGCGAAGTGCTGCTGAGAATGCGACAGCTATCATCCCATCCACGGCATCATGCTAAAGAACCTTTGCACCCTGCCTGTCACTACTGCCGAGTGTGAGCATTCAAACAGTCAGTTGCGCAACCTGAAAAACTACCTGCGGCAACATAGACTCAATGGACTTGCTTTACTGAAAGTGCACAGGGATGTTGATATTGACTTCAAAGAGGCAGTGAACTGTTTTGCCAGAAGATACAATTCACAAATGGAATGCCGAGGAACCTAGTGCAGCAAGACTGAATTAAGTGAAAGCAGGGCGGTGATGTTCATAAACTACAAGGTAAAGCTTTATACCGTTAACGATCAACAAAAAGTAGTTCATAATAGTAGTATACAAAACATCTCTGCTGATAAATAAATGTTTGTGTGTGTGTGGTTTTTTTTTTTTTTTTTTTAAGGGTGGGGCAGAGGATAATTTTTATACCCCAGAGTTTGTCAGTTCAATTGTTCAAAAAGCTCAAAGTCCCAGACAATCACAGATGGCTTTTTCAAGGTTCAGATTGCACCAGATTGCACCATTTTGCATCCTTGAAAAAAATAAAATTCCGGGGAAGCATGCCCCGGACCCCCCTAGAAGACTTCGCGCCTTCACTGAATCTGTACCCCCCCCCCCCCTCGACTTTTACCAGTTCAGGCCCTGATGTCAGTGAATAAAATGTGTGTGTGCCCCCCCAATCCTGAGCAGCTTCCGCTGCCTGTGTGGTGACGATGGTGATGATTGGTGTAAATCATTAAGACTGAAGGATGATGATTATTATTATTATTATTATTATTATTATTATTATTATTATTATTATTATTATTATTATTATTATTATTATTATTATTATTATCGTTACTGCTGTTTGATGGTTATGATGATAATAATAATGGTGAAGATTGGTGGAAACCAGTAAAGTGAGAATTTGGGATTGGAAATGAAGAAATGTATTTTGCCATAGACTGCCGTTTTCCGTGGTGTAACTTTGTTTTACCACAGACAGTGGTGTTTAGTGGTATTACTTTGTTTTCCCACAGACTGTGGTATTTAGTGGTCTTACTTTGTTTTACCACAGACTTTGGTGTTTAGTGGTATTACTTTGTTTTACCAGACTGTGGTGTTTAGTGGTATTACTTTGTTTTACCAGACTGTGGTGTTTAGTGGTATTACTTTGTTTTACCACAGACTCTGGTGTTTAGTGGTATTACTTTGTTTTACCACAGACTGTGGTGTTTAGTGGTATTACTTTGTTTTAACACAGACTGTGGTGTTTAGTGGTATTTCTTTAATTTTGCCACAGACTGGGGTGCTCAGTGGTGTTGTTTATTTTGCCAGGGATTGCCGTGTTCAAGGAATGTGACCCTAAAAAAAATAATTGCATAAATGGCGCTGTGTGCGACTCCGACTTTCGATGTCGTAAGTGTCATCATCATCGTCATCGCCATCATCACATCATCGTCGTCAGTAGTCATCATCATAAACATCATCATGATCATCACATGGACAACAACTTGTTTGATGGGAGTCCTATGTGAGGTTTTTCCTTGTTTGTACGTTGAGCGTCCTCGCAGACAGTTGTCTATAGTGGAGAGTCCTATGTGAGTTTTTCCTTGTTTGTAAGTTGAGCGTCCTCGGAGACAGTTGTCAATAGTGGAGAGTTCTATGTGGGTTTTTTCCTTGTTTGTTAGTTCAGCGTCCTCAGAGACAGTTGTCTATAGTGGAGAGTCCTATGTGAGTTTTTCCTTGTTTGTGAGTTCAGCGTCCTCAGGGACAGTTGTCTATAGTGGAGAGTCCTATGTGAGCTTTTTTCTTGTTTGTGAGTTGAGCATCTTCAGAGACAGTGGTCTATAGTGGAGAATCATATGTGAGCTTTTGACTCACATGCAGAGCCATGCGAGTCTATGTACTCACTCAAAAAATTGATTTCAAGATTTGTGCAAATCTATGCAAGATGAGTCGTAAATTGTCCAAAATGACATCTAAAAGAAATGTCCCTCTGTCCGCAAGTCTGTCCGCCGTCTGTCTGTGCAAAACTTGCAAGTGGATTAATATCTCAGACTAATTCAACTATCATAACCAAACTTGGTAAGATGATGTATACCCAGGAGACCTCATAAATGGCGAGTGAATGAATGACTTTACTTTAAGTTTAAGTTCACAGGGCTAAGAAATGTTAGTGAAAACATGAGAATTTGTCAAAAATGTCACTTTTTGTCTAGGTTATTAATATTGAACATGTGATTCTTTGAGGCATGATAGATATCAACGAGACACACATACTTTACAAATTTGATCAACCTCACTCTATTCCAAGGTCAATGTCACTGAAGCTGTCTTTAGTCGGTTAGTAGAGGACCCTAAACTATGAGAGATATAAAGGTCAAACTTGTATTTATAGATCATAGACTGATCATTCATATATGTTTGGTTTTCGCTTTGATCTTGAAGATCAAGGTCATTTTAGGCCTTGCAAAAAGTGTTTTAAAATAGGTCATCGTACAGTGGAATGGCTGTTTATTTAACCCATAGTATGCAACAATATTGGATTCCTTTATCAGACATACATGAGAGGTTATGTGAGGGTCAAGTTCACTGAAGGTCAAAGTCATCCAAATGGCAACGTTTTTTGTCATAATACAATTTTTGTTGTACTTTTTTATATTACATGTACATTTGGCGCCGGAGGTCAAGGCCATCTCCAGGTCAAGTCGGTATTACTTTGCATTTTAATGCCATCGTTTCTTTTTTTTCTTCTGGTCAGTCATTTTTATGTTCAATATTGCGTGTTCCATAAGGAGCATGTGAGTCATATGCTTTTTGCCCTTCTAGTTTCTTGTGAGTTGAGCGTCCTCGGAGACAACTGTCTGTAGCGGAGTCTTATGTCAACAAACACTATTCAGCACATTCAACATTGGGACAGCACGATGAAGGAAATGGTTGTGGGAGCGAACTAAAGGCAGTCACAAATAGGGTGCAGGTAGTGCTAGGAAGCTCCAGTCATCATAATTAACTTACCAAATGAGGAGATCAAATAGACACCCTCGTTCCAACAGCACAAACACTTAACCTGCTGTGATGGAAAAGAGTTTAAACCAATGGCCCAAATTATGAGATAGGGACCTCTCAGCGTTGATCCAATCCTTAAAACCTAACGGTTTTGACAAATGCATTTACCCACAAAACACGCTCACCGTGCAGAATGTTTCAGTGTTAGTCAACAATCTAATAGGATGGAGGATGTTAATGAGTTGGAGCGATGGCATACAGTTGTATTGCTACAGCCTCAGATCACCTTTACTGTCACTTTTGCATGGACATTATTCTCCCATGTACTATTGTTGGTGGAGATGTGACTGAGTAATGTTTGTGCAGGCCTAATTGGACGCCCCTGCCTATTTGGACGCCGGCGTCCAATTGGGTCTGACATAGAAGCCTAATTGGACACCCCTGCCTAATTGGACGCCGGGGCGTCCAATTGGGCATGGAGTGCACATATTTAATGTGACATATAATAACGTGTACGTACGTATGTCTATATATGTATGTGTGCATGTATGTATGTATAAGAAGAATGACAATCTGTATTGAATATAAAATTTATTAATAAATAAAAGAAAACATACTTAGGATAAATTATATCAAAGGAGGCTAATTCAGGTAATTAATTTGTATCTGTCTGAACTTAGCAAAGAACTGTAAGAAGGTTCCGGCATATGTATGCTCTAGAACAGAGGCATGTTGGTCTAATGGTAGTGCTTTGGCTTGCGGATCTGAAGGTCCCGGGTTCGAGCCCTGTCCGGGCCATTGTGTTGTGTCCCTGGGAAAGACACTTTACTCCCGTTTCCTACTCCTTCGGAGGAGAGTATAAACCGAGGTCTAGTCTGTGTGTCGTATACATTCCATCATAACGGACTTTAAAGATCCTGACGCTCGTGTCCTAGACGGGTGAGTGCCGGTAACAAGAACACACCCAGCATGCACTTGGTACTTCTCCCCATCCCTGGATGGCCAGGATAGTGCTCAGTTGTCCGGGCGTCAGACCATGCGCCCAAAGGCTGCGGATGGGCGTCTCGGGCGGTTTGAGTTAGATCCTGTATCGGCCAGCGCCTAGAGTCTGGTCAAGTACGACGAGATAAGTGCGCTATAAAAATCCTCAATAATAATAACAATAATAACAGGGGTGCCCAATTCGTCGATCGCGATCGACCGTTCGATCGGGAAGGTACTGTGAGTAGATCGCGAAGCATTTTTAAAATTTAAAAAAAAAAATTGACGTCAGCCTATTATCTATCTATCTATCTATCTATCTATCTATCTATCTATCTATCTATCTATCTATCTATCTATATATCTATCTATCTATCTATCTATCTATCTATCTATCTATCTATAGATAATAGGCTGACGTCAAAATATATATAGTATTTTTATGGTAGGTAGATCATTTTGGGCTTGGTCATTTTATAAGTAGATCGCATGCTGGAAAAGTGTGGATACCCCTGCTCTAGAATCAATATTAGAGTCTTCTTTTCGAAGTTTTTTTTCCCCTCGTCGTCTTATATGATAACATTACGTAATGGTAGTGTAATTTAATATCAACTGAATACATATATGCCTGTGACTGTTTCACTGTGTATATGTATATGTCTTGGTGTTATAGTTTTTAGCAAAAAGTAATATGTGTTTTGGGCTAGGTCCCTATTCTTTGCACCTTTCCGTAATAATACAAGATCAGTCCTATATAGGTCTAACACATCGAAGGACTTTAAACAACAGATCATCTTCATCATAATCATATTGCAGCATGCTTTTTTTTTAATCCCACAGACTGGCACAGAGACTCCATGATTGAAGTGAAGATGTTGCAGAGGACTTTAATAATAATAATAATAATAATAATAATAATAATAATAATAATAATAATAATAATAATAATAATAATAATAATAATAATAATTCATCTACCAATGTGTCATTGGCAACTGTTACCGCGTTACCGTCGAAGGCAGCAGCGTATTTTATAGACAAGTTCATTTGTGTACTAAAGGCATTGTTGAAGAGCTTTAAAGTCATTACTGCATTTCTGCTTGGTGGAATATCATCAAATAGCCTCATCTCTATTGGTTCGAAACAATTACATTACAGAACATTAGCATTTGAGCGCCATTTCCCAGTTGTTTATTATATAGGTATAATATTAGGCCTACATACATACATATATTACATCCATCCATCCATCCATCCATCCATCCATCCATCCATCCATTCATCCATCCATCCATTCATACATACATAGGGATAATATTACATACATATATTACATACATATACACACATACATCCTTCCATCCATCCATCCAAACATACATACATAGGGATAATATTACATACAAACAACGATTTATATTTGGGGCGTCCAGTTAGGCAGGGGGCGTCCAATTAGGCTTCTATGTCAGACCCAATTGGACGCCGGCGTCCAGATAGGCAGGGGCGTCCAATTAGGCTTTTATGTCAGACCCAATTGGACGCCGGCGTCCAAATAGGCAGGGGCGTTCTATTAGGCCTGCACAAATGTTTCCAGTGAAAAGTGAATGTTGTTCGTGTGGTATGTTCAGACTGATATACGTTTTGCAAGATGGAATGCTGTTATCAGACTGACGCACTATTGCATAAACCATTGCTTAGCTGAGAAAGACGACTTAACTTGGGCTTTTAATGATTTCCTTCACTGAAGAGTGCCAATATGGCGATGTGAAGAATAGTGTTTCGATGTGCGATGAGGCGATGCACGAGGAGAGAACGAGATTTTCGGGATCGTCAGAATCCGTCCGATAGTTATGATGATGTTGACATTGTATCAGCGTTATCGCTTCAAACGTGATCAAATTGTTTACATTTGTGAAATCATTGCTGACGATAGCGATCACCCAGTGTCTCGCAAGGGAGGTTTGCCACCTATCATACAACTGATGACTCCTCCACCCACCACTCTGCAGCATCCTGTGGCCCACCTCCCGTCGGCATTCGCTTCTGCTGGCTTTGCCAACTAATGGCCTCCTGTTTCATATTGCTCTACTTCTTTTTCTCTGTATCCCATTCCAGGATGCAGGAACCGCGAGCATTGACTTCCTCAGTTATTTTCTGCCACAGTTCGTTTTTCTTTTTGGCTGTGCACGTTGGTGACAAAGATCCAAACAGAATGTTTTTTTCTCTCCGACATAAGTGATTAGACAACGGATTTTAGCGTCGCTCCAGTTAACTGATCTATCTTTCTTTACACTCACTTTCACTTTCCCACTCTCCGCCATAGGCCTACTTGCACTTCGACTCATCGCAAAAAATGCGAGCGAGCTTTGTCATTGGTCAATATACGCACGTTTCCGCCACGAACCACGTACGATAAAAATAGACGTGCTTAACCTGCATGTACTTCTCAGCTAAGCAAACCGTTAAGTAGCCTCGTGCACACCGCTGGCCTGTTTAATCATGAGCTAAGCTGAGCAAATCTTAGGCTTAAGCTAGGCGATTTAAGCAAAGGAAATAAGTACTGTTATGCAGGTTTCAATCTTAGGCTTAAGCTAGGCGATTTAAGCAAGGGAAATAAGTACTGTTATGCAGGTTTCAATCTTAGGCTTAAGCTAGGCGATGTGAGCAAGGGAGATAAGTACTGTTATGCAGGGTTCAATCCTAGGCTTAAGCTAGGCGATGTAAGCAAGGGAGATAAGTACTGTTATGCAGGTTTTAATCTTAGGCTTAAGCTAGGCGATGTAAGCAAGGGAGATAAGTACTCAGTTTCAATCTTAGCGGGGTGGGCAAGATAAAGTAGCCATTTTTCACTTAGCAGTATAATGGCTCTAGTGATTTAGTGTTATTGAAGGTCCCCAATCCTTTCTCCCCTGGGATGTTTATCCCCCTTAGGTGTGTGTGGACGTTAAACGTCAAGGTTCATTCATTCCACACATCCCTTCAGAGTTCTATCAAGGTTCATTCATTCCACACATCCCTTCAAACAGAGTTCTATCAAGGTTCATTCATTCCACACATCCCTTCAGAGTTCTATCAAGGTTCATTCATTCCACACATCCCTTCAAACAGAGTTCTATTAAGGCTCATTCATTCCACACATCCCTTCACACAGAGTTCTATCAAGGTTCGTTCATTCCACACATCCCTTCACACAGAGTTCTAATTTGTGAACGCACGCATTCAATCGCACGGACTTTTAAAGATCCATATGCTCGTGTCCTAGACGTGCGAGACCCGGCTACAGAAATACACCCAACAAGCACCAGGTCCCGTCTCTTCCATGCCCAGTTGTTGTGGTCAGGCGTCAGACTATGCGCCCAAAGGCTGCAAGTGGGCGCGTCTTGCGGCTTGAGTTAGACCCTGAGCTGGGAAAGCGCTATATGAAAACGATAAAATAAAATAAAGAATTCTGAGTAACTGCTGCTTGTCGCTCTTACTTCTTACACAGGGCTGGATCTCAACAGCAATTGCTCATCGGACCCCTACTCATGCAGAATGGGCACTCTTTGTGCCTCCGACAACACCTGCAGTAAGTACGTCATGTATCCTTGACAACACCTGCATTAACTAAATGATGTTTATATTTTTTTTAACAGCGACCCTTGCCTTTATAGGAAAGTGATCAGCTAGGGTTGTTTCAGCAGATCTTTTATATGGATCAGGAGTGCCCTCTTTCAACCAAGTTGTGGTCCTGATTCGGCTCTTCGCAGTCCGTTGGACCCTGTAAACAATTACTAACTATCCTTCACAACACCTTTTAGTAAATACGCCATGCATGTTGTGGACATGACACCTGTGGTAGGTACGTCATGTATCATTTACAACACCTTTAGGAAATACGTCATGCATGTTGTAGACTTGACACCTGTAGTAAATACGTCATGTATCATTTACAACACCTTTAGGAAATACGTCATGCATGTTGTAGACTTGACACCTGTAGTAAATACGTCATTAATAATGTAGACTTGACACCTGTAGTGAGACGTCATGCATGTTGTAGACTTGACATCTGTAGTGAGATGTCATGCATGTTGTAGACTTGATACCTATAGTAAATACGTCATGCATGTTGTAGACTTGACTCCTGTAGTGAGACGTCATGCATGTTGTAGACTTGACATCTGTAGTGAGATGTCATGCATGTTGTAGACTTGATACCTATAGTAAATACGTCATGCATGTTGTAGACTTGATACCTTTAGTAAATACGTCATGCATGTTGTAGACTTGACACCTGTAGTAAATACGTCATGCATATCGTAGACTTGACACCTGTGGTAAATACGTCATGCATGTTGCAGACTTGACATCTTTAGTAATTACATCATGCATGTTGTAGACTTGACACCTGTAGTAAATACGTCATGCATGTTGCAGACTTGACATCTTTAGTAATTACATCATGCATGTTGTAGACTTGACACCTGTAGTAAATACGTCATGTGGACAGACATCTGTAGTAAATACGTCATGTGGACAGACACCTGTAGTAAATACGTCATGAAGACTTGACTCCTGTAGTAAATACGTCATGTGGACAGACACCTGTAGTAAATACGTCATGAAGACTTGACACCTGCAGAAAATACGTCATGTGGACAGACATCTGTAGTAAATACGTCATGTGGACAGACATCTGTAGTAAATACGTCATGTGGACAGACATCTGTAGTAAATACGTCATGTGGACAGACATCTGTAGTAAATACGTCATGTGGACAGACATCTGTAGTAAATACGTCATGAAGACTTGACACCTGTAGTAAATACGTCATGTGGACAGACATATGTAGTAAATACGTCATGAAGACTTGACACCTGTAGTAAATACGTCATGTGGACAGACATCTGTAGTAAATACGTCATGAAGACTTGACACCTGTAGTAAATACGTCATGTGGACAGACATCTGTAGTAAATACGTCATGAAGACTTGACACCTGTAGTAAATACGTCATGTGGACAGACATCTGTAGTAAATACGTCATGTGGACAGACATCTGTAGTAAATACGTCATGTGGACAGACATCTGTAGTAAATACGTCATGAAGACTTGACACCTGTAGTAAATACGTCATGTGGACAGACATCTGTAGTAAATACGTCATGAAGACTTGACACCTGCAGTAAATACGTCATGAAGACTTGACACCTGCAGTAAATACGTCATGTGGACAGACATCTGTAGTAAATACGTCATGTGGACTTGACACCTGTAGTAAATACGTCATGTGGACAGACACCTGCAGTAAATACCTCATGTGGACAGATATCTGTAGTAAATACGTCATGAAGACCTGCAGTAAGTACTTTATGTAGGGAGACAAAAAGTTTGGTCAAGGCACAAGTGATAAAGGTATCGCTGGCCTAAAGTGCTGGGACTAAAGTGTATTGATAGATGGACTAAAGTGTACTGATAGACATGGACTAAAATGTATTGATAGAGATTGACTAAAGTGTATTGATAGAGATGGACTAAAAGTGTATTGACAGAGATGGACTAAAGTGTATTGATAGACATGGACTAAAGTGTACTGATAGACATGGACTAAAGTGTACTGATAGACTGATAGACATGGACTAAAGTGTACTGATAGACATGGGACTAAAGTGTACTGATAGACATGGACTAAAGTGTATTGATAGACATGAAAAAAGTGTACTGATAGACATGGACTAAAGTGTACTGATAGACATGGACTAAAGTGTATTGATATACATGGACTAAAGTGTACTGATAGACATTGACTAAAGTGTACTGATAGACATGGACTAAAGTGTATTGATAGGCATGGACTAAAGTGTATTGATAGAGATGGACTAAAGTGTATTGATAGAGATGGACTAAAATGCATTGATAGACATGGACTAAAGTGTATTGATAGTGATGGGACTAAAGTGTATTGATAGAGATGGACTAAAGTGTATTGATAGAGATGGACTAAAGTGTATTGATAGACATGGACTAAAGTGTATTGACAGAGATGGGACTAATCTTCATGCAAAAAAGTATTCACCATTTGGTTGCTTGGCAACAGAAATGGGAAGTAAGCTAACTTTCAGAGAGAGAATTCATCGTCAAAACTAGTTTTAACATCTAGAGTTACATGTTGGGTAGCCTTGGACCGCAACCAGCTCCAAAGAGTTATCAGTAGTGAGCTCATGGGTGTGCCCGCTGGTAAGATGCTCCCCACCTCAATACTGCCTGAGTCTTCCGAGAGGTTCAGTGAGTACTTCGGCTTGATCACGGGATTGTACGCGCCCGTCCGGAAGAGCGCTTTGGCTGCACTGGGATGGTTTTAGCATGGCTTCGTTCTTACCTCTCCTGCCGCATTCAGTCTGTCATTGTCAGGTCCGCACTCTTTCCCTTGGACAATGTAGTACTACAAGGCCCAGTTTTTGGCCCTGTCTTGCTTTCCAACATCTGTATCATTTCTGTGCCGATGATTGTCACTTGCAAATGTCTGAATGCATAGGTTCCATGGCCAGCTCAATGCATTAGTTCCATGGCCAGCTCAATGCATTAGTTCCATGGCCAGCTCAATGGTCACCAACAAATCCAAAATGCATGAAAAAATAGCAGAGCTCATTTTGATTGATTTACGGAGCAGACCTCTAGTCACTCAATGTCTGCCTCAGCTCATCTTGATTGATTTACGGAGCAGACCCCTATTCACTCAATGTCTGCCTCAGATCATCTGGATTGATTTACGGAGCAGACCCCTATTCACTCAATGTCTGCCTCAGATCATCTGGATTGATTTACGGAGCAGACCTCTAGTCATTCAATGTCTGCCTCAGATCATCTTGATTGATTTACGGAGCAGACCTCTAGTTACTCAGTGTCTGCCTCAGATCATCTTGATTGATTTACGGAGCAGACCTCTAGTCACTCAATGTCTGCCTCAGATCATCAGAATGGATGTTTCAAGTCCATAATGTAGGGGTGCAACTTGGTGAGCGCTTTTTAGTGGAGATGATGCAGATAAATCGTAGGTAAAGGTTATCGCAAAATCAAAGTCAATATAATATATTTTTAATCCTTTTATAAATCTTAATCTACACTGGGCATATATTTGTATGTAGACAATTATAAACAAGTTCCCTAAGGGTCATGCGAGTCATATGGTCCTACTTCTATAGTTCTCTTTGTGGTCCTGTAGATGATTTTACTGCTTGTGGTTCTCTAGACCTAAGCCAAGAGTCCTCACCACCGCTAATCAAGAAAGTGTGTACAATGTATCTGAAGAAGGCGCGCTGTGTGTGTGTGCAGGGAAGCCCGAGGGTTCACGGTGCCAAACGGCGGTAGACTGCAGTGAAGGCTCCGAGTGCCGCGATGGAGAGTGCAAGTGTATCAAGGACGTCTCTGTTTCTTTAAACTCCAGATGTGGTACATCGTCTCTCTCTCTCTCTCTCTCTCTCTCTCTCTCTCTCTCTCTCTCTCTCTCTCTCTCTCTCTCTCTCTCTCTCTCTCTCTCTCTCCCTGTCTGTCCCTCTCCCTGCCTGTCTGTCTCTCTCTTTGTCTTTCTCAGTCTCTCTATGTCTCTGTCTCTGTCTGCCTCTTTCTGTCTCTGTCTATCTGTCTGTCTCTTTGGCTATGTCTTTCTTTCTCTCTCTTTCTGTCTCTCTGTCTGCTGCTGTCTTTTTGGCTCTCTCTGTATTTCTCTCTCTCCGACTCTCTATTTCTCTCCGTCACACACACTCTCTCTCTCTTAGATATTCGTTCGTTCGTGTATCAGTTTATAGTCCCCTCTCTTCCCGATTAGGATTTTCAGAGAGGAGACTTTTAATGTATACACTAATTAAATCTTTTAGACGTATTTAAAACATCTCTGTCCTATTCTGGTCCAAGAGTGTGGAATTCTCTACCAGAAGAGGTCAAGAAAAGTAAATCATTACCATCTTTTAAAACAAGGCTCCATAAATATTTAAGCTCCCTTTGCTCCTACTATTTAGGATGATTGTAAATCTCTTTGTTCTTGTCTACCCTGCCACAATTTAAGTTACTGAGAATGTGTGAATTTACATGTGTGTATGTGTGTGTGCGCGCGCGCTCTTGTGTGTGCGGAGGGAGGAGGAGAGGGATGGGGTGAGGAAGAAGGGTGGGAGTATGCAGGGGCGGACGAGGGGGGGGTTTCCGGGGTTTCCGGAAACCCCCCCCCCCCCAGCCCAAAAAAAAAAAAAAGGAAAAGAAAGAAGAAGAAGAAGGAGAGAAAGAGAGAGAGAGAGAATACAATTATAAAAATAAAAATAAACATAAAATAAATACTATATATATATATATATATATATATATATATATATATATATATATATATATATATATATATATATATATATATATATATATATATATATATATATATATATTATTTATTTTATTTATTTATTTATTTTTTTATACGAATTTTGGAAACCCCCCCCCCCAAAAAAAACTAACTGATCCGCCCCTGGTATGTGTATTAAAATGCATTAATTTGCTTAGTGATTTGCTACCGTAGTTAAGGAATATGTTTGTTTCAAATTATTTTATATTTTGTTTGTTTTGCATTGTTTATTAAGAACTAGCTGTAAGACAGGTCCAAAGTACCTACTGTTATTATCCTATTAAAAGTTTCGACTTCTCTCTCTCTCCCTCTCCCTTTCCCTCCCTCTCCCTTTCCCTCCCTCTCCCTCTCCCTTTCTCTCTCTCTCTCTCTCTCTCTCTCTCTCTCTCTCTCTCTCTCTCTCTCTGAATAGGCGGTCGACAGCCGAAAGGTGCGAACATGCTTACATGTAGCTGGAGGTCTCATTTGGCTAATATGTGATAACAGATATCGTGATTGAGAGTACTTTCTACTTCGCCTGTATCAGTGTATTTACATCAGTGTATTTACATCAGTGTATTTACATCAGTGTATTTACAATTACAAGTCCTGTAAATGTGTGGTGACTTGAACAGTATCAATTGTGGAGAAGGCTGTTTGCACTGAGAGACGTTGCTGACAATTACTCAAAAATAATGTAAAAGAAAGCAAGGGACTGGAAAACTAGTATGAAGAAAGCGAGGGACTGGACAACTTCCCTATGTAAACGTTGACAATTATTATCGACATAAATAGCTGTGTGTTCCCAGTGTATCAGGAACTCACATAGTATTATATTCCCATAAAAAAATATTATGACGAGCCATGTGCATTTAAAGTTACACTTTTTATTAACCACTGAATGTAAATCTATGTAGTTACGCGTGGCTATGTATGTTATGAAAACAAACTTAGAAGTTCAACTGTTCTCTAACCATAGGCGCAAATCTTAACAAAACAAAAGTCAATCTGTTTGTGTGTGTGTGTGGGGGGGGGGGGGGTGTTTGAGGTGGAGGATGTTGGTGGGTTCCTGTTCTAAGCGCTCATTTCACGTGGTGGTTATGTCATGATTGGTATAATTGTGGGTATGGAATTGGACCAAAAATGCGTGTGTGGATGTCCATATGTGTGTATGTATAGTGTATGTTTAGTGTATGTATAGTGTATGTATAGTGTATGTATAGTGTATGTATAGTGTATGTATAGTGTGTGTATAGTGTGTGTATAGTGTGTGGATGTCCATATGTGTGTATGTATAGTGTATGTATAGTGTGTGTATAGTGTATGTATAGTGTATGTATAGTGTATGTATAGTGTATGTATAGTGTATGTATAGTGTATGTATAGTGTATGTATAGTGTGTGGATGTCCATATGTGTGTATGTATAGTGTATGTATAGTGTGTGTATAGTGTATGTATAGTGTATGTATAGTGTATGTATAGTGTATGTATAGTGTATGTATAGTGTATGTATAGTGTATGTATAGTGTATGTATAGTGTGTGTATAGTGTGTGTATAGTGTATGTATAGTGTATGTATAGTGTGTGGATGTCCATATGTGTGTATGTATAGTGTATGTATAGTGTGTGTATAGTGTATGTATAGTGTATGTATAGTGTATGTATAGTGTATGTATAGTGTATGTATAGTGTATGTATAGTGTGTGTATAGTGTATGTATAGTGTATGTATAGTGTATGTATAGTGTATGTATAGTGTATGTATAGTGTATGTATAGTGTATGTATAGTGTATGTATAGTGTATGTATAGTGTGTGGATGTCCATATGTGTGTATGTATAGTGTATGTATAGTGTGTGGATGTCCATATGTGTGTGTATGTATAGTGTATGTATAGTGTATGTATAGTGTATGTATAGTGTGTGTATAGTGTATGTATAGTGTGTGGATGTCCATTTATTTGTGTGTATGTATAGTGTATGTATAGTGTGTGGATGTCCATATGTGTGTATGTATAGTGTATGTATAGTGTGTGGATGTCCATTTATTTGTGTGTATGTATAGTGTATGTATAGTGTGTGGATGTCCATATGTTGTATGTATAGTGTATGGATGTCCATTTATTTGTGTGTATGTATAGTGTATGGATGTCCATTTATTTGTGCGTATGTATAGTGTATGGATGTCCATTTATTTGTGTGTATGTATAGTGTATGGATGTCCATTTATTTGTGTGTATGTATAGTGTGTGGATGTCCATATGTGTGTATGTATAGTGTATGCAAGATTTAAGAAAATTTTACTAAGAATGTGAGAGTGAACATTGTTTCTTTTGGTGTTTGTATGTGTGAATAAAGGAGTGTCCGTTTTGTCTTATCAGGATAGCATAGGCGCGAATGGCTATAGATTATGAATTGCTCTAGGCCTACCAAAATGGATTTGTTCTGTGGTTTTGGTTTCCTTTGCTTTATTGTAATCTTTTCTTTTGTACCCTTTTGAATTTTCATGATTTTAATTTTATTTATTTTTTATTTATTATTATTATTATTTTTTTTTGTTTTTTTTTTTGTTTGTTTTTTTTTGTTTGTTTGTTTGTTGTTGTTGTTCTATTTGTTTGATTATAATTGTATGAAATGGGCCCATTAAATCGTATCTCTCTCTCTTCCTCTCTCTCTCTCTCTCACACACACACACACACACACACGCACAAATAAGGGTACATATTCACTTACATACAAACACATACACACATATACGTATGAGTACAGGCACACACAGGCTTTTGTACCCCCTGTCCCTATTCCCTCACTTTTTCTCCCCTCTCCTACAAAAGTAAATAGAAAGTAGCGTGGCTCGCACTGCCACATGTATAATCACTGTGTTAATCAATTGTGTATTGCTGTTTGTTGTAACCAATCACAGTGCCAGCGCAAGGGAGGGTGGGTTCACCTTGTGACGACCATGAGAACAAGTGTAAGGACAAGTTTTCCATGAAGTGTCATGGCGGTGTGTGTGCCTGCAGATTTGGCGGGGAGGTTGACAACTCCACCTTCCTCTGTTTAAGTCAGTACCATTTCCTGTGCGTTATAATTTGTTATTTATAGACACATTTCAAGAATATCTCGTTTTATCATTCGTTTAAACCTTGCCAACCGTGTTAACAGGCGTTTGATAAAACTGCAAGGTACTTGTTATCAAAAGTTTATCTTGTCCAAACAAATCTATTCAATTTTTTCCATCAGCTAAAGGCAAGAATATTGCTTTGCGCTGTGCAGCCATGCACTTCTGCTTTCCTTTGTCGACAAAACGTAAATTCAAAACTTTTGTGTTATAGACTATTCGTATTGTAGTGATCGTTATCAGAAATTAAAAATGCACCGTAATCAACGGTTTCATCGTCAAGATCTATCTCGTCTTCAAAACATAGATCAATATAATTTGTTATTGACATGCATATCAAAGTGGGTTTCTGTATTCACCTCTCTTCCCCTCTCCCACCCCCCTCCCTCCTACAAAACAGTTGTGCGAGATAAGTCCTAAATAGTCCAAAAATAACATTTTAAAAATTTTCAGTTCGTTCGTCTATCACAACCAAACTTAGTAAGATGGTGTATAACTATGAGACCTCATAGATAATCAGTGAATTAATTACTTCACTTCAAGGTCAAGGTCATAGGGTCAACAAATTCTTAATCAAAAAATGAAAAAATTTCACAAAATTTCACTTTTTTCAGTTATTAATATTGAATTTCTTATTCTTTCTTGCATGATAAATATCAGTGAGACACTCATTGTATGTAAATTTGGTCATCCTCATTGCAAGGGCTAGGTCATTGGAGCTGTCCAAAGTCGGTTAGTATAGGTATTTTGAAGTGACCTTGACTCTAAACTATGAGAGATGTGAAGTCCAAACTTGTATTTAGAGACGATAGATTATCTTTCATATAGGTCCCGTTTTTGCGTTGATCTTGAAGGCCAAGATCATTTTAGGCCTTCCCAAAAAAAGTAGTTGGTGTAAAATGTATTGTTACGACTTTCATATCCCATGGTTTGCTAGAAACATTGTCAGCTGCGAAAGGTCAACTAGAGTTGGACATTTCCTGTCACACGATAGTGTGCCAATGAAACAAATCAATCATTAGTGGAAATGGCTACATTGATGTAGATAATGTATATTAGTCAATACAGCATTATGCTACAGCGTATATCGTGTCAGTACATCGTTTACTGTTAAAAATTTCAGTTTAATTGCATCATTCTATATTTAAGTTTGGAGATGCGCAACTGTATTACTGATAGCAGAAGTATTACTATATTAGTAATGAGGTTAGTATGCTGAACTGTCAATGTTGTTGTAATATTGCTAGTATGCTGAACTGTCAATGTTGTAATATTGTTAGTATGCTGAACTGTCAATGTTGTTGTAATATTCTTAGTATGCTGAACTGTCAATGTTGTTGTAATATTCTTAGTATGCTGATCTGTCAATGTTGTTGTAATATTCTTAGTATGATGAACTGTCAATGTTGTTGTAATACTGTTAGTATGATGAACTGTCAATGTTGTTGTAATATTGTTAGTGTGATGAACTGTCAATGTTGTTGTAATATTGTTAGTGTGATGAACTGTCAATGTTGTTGTAATACTGTTAGTATGATGAACTGTCAATGTTGTTGTAATATTGTTAGTATGATGAACTGTCAATGTTGTTGTAATACTGTTAGTATGATGAACTGTCAATGTTGTTGTAATATTGTTAGTATGATGAACGTCAATGGTGTTGTAATATTGTTAGCATGATGAACTGTCAATGTTGTTGTAATATTGTTAGCATGATGAACTGTCAATGTTGTTGTAATATTGTTAGTATGATGAACTGTCAATGTTGTTGTAATATTGTTAGTATGATGAACTGTCAATGTTGTTGTAATATTGTTAGAATGATGAACTGTCAAAGTTGTTGTAATATTGTTAGTATGATGAACTGCCAATGTTGTTGTAATATTGTTAGTATGATGAACTGTCAATGTTGTTGTAGTATTGTTAGTATAATGAACTGTCAATGTTGTTGTAATATTGTTAGTATAATGAACTGTCAGTGTTGTTGTAATATTGTTAGTATGATGAACTGTCAATGTTGTTGTAATATTGTTAGTTTAATGAACTGTCAATGTTGTTGTAATATTGTTAGTATGCTGAACTGTCAATGTTGTTGTAATATTGTTAGTATGCTGAACTGTCAATGTTGTTGTAATATTGTTAGTATGCTGAACTGTCAATGTTGTTGTAATATTGTTAGCATGATGAACTGTCAATGTTGTTGTAATATTGTTAGCATGATGAACTGTCAATGTTGTTGTAATATTGTTAGAATTATGAACTGTCAATGTTGTTGTAATATTGTTAGTATGATGAACTGTCAATGTTGTTGTAATATTGTTAGTATGATAAACTGTCAATGTTGTTGTAATATTGTTAGTATGATGAACTTTCAATGTTGTTGTAATATTGTTAGTATGATGAACTGTCAATGTTGTTGTAATATTGTTAGTATGACGAACTGTCAATGTTGGAATATTGTTGGAATGATGAACTGGAAAGTCAGCGGGAGTGGACAACATACCAGCGGAATTGCTTCAAGCAGGAGGAGAAGCGATGATTGACCCACTCACCATTATCTGTAACATTATCTGGCACAGTGGGGAGTGACCTACACCATGGACACAGTCGCTTGTCATCACCTTTCCCCAAGAAATAACTCTCAGGAGTGTGAAAATTACCGCATCATCAGCCTCAGCCATCCCAGCAAGGTCCTACTGAAAATAATACTCAACAGGTTGAAACCCCAAGCTTAACAAATCATACCTGAAGAACAAGCAGGATTCAGGGCAGGGCGAAGTACCACTGAACAAGTTTTTAACCTCAGAATAATCTGCGAGAAATACCTAGAGCACCAACATCTGTATCACGTGTTTGTAGACTTCAAGAAAGCGTTTGACCGAATCTGGCATGCAGCTCTGTGGGCTTGGGCAACCATGAGAGTGTACACACCTCAGCCCTAACATTAAGTCATCAAAAGCCTGTATGACAAGGTTACCAGTGCAGTCCTCCACAACAGCGCCATCGGAAACTGGTTCAGAACAACAATGGGTGCGCGTCAAGGATTCCTACTCTCTTTATCACTCTTCAACATCGTCCTAGAGCGAATCATGTCAGATGCCCTTGCAGATCACGAAGGCACCGTCATAATAAGAACAAGAACTTGAATAGCTGGTACAGAGGCTTGAAACCACTTCCAGAGTCTATGGAATGGAAATAATTGCAAGTGATGACCAACAACACCATTGGCGTCAACATTGACATCAAAGTCCAAGGCCTGTCCCTCAAGCATACCTTCAAATATTTAGGAGCCATTGTATCAGACAATGCAGCGCTCCCTTGTCATCGTCATCTTCCTATACGCTTGCGAAACATGGACCCTTACAGCAGATCTACAACGAAGAATACAAAGCATGGAGATGAGGTGCTACAGAAGACTTCTGGGTATTTCCTATACCCATCTCCAAGGATGAAGTCCGACAGACCATCACACAAGCCAAGTTCAAAGTTCAAGTTCAAGTTCAAGAATACTTTATTATCTCAACAGAGAAATTATGACATACAATTGCTGATCGGTATGAAACATTAAAACAATACATACATAGATAAAACAAGTACACAGTAGATGTCACGACACACCCGGACTGGCTCTAGGTGTGGTGTACATTTGTTAGTGCTAACACTAGAGAATAACCCACCCAACCAATAACTAACACAACTCAGAGGTGAACGAGACAAACAATTCTTTTATTCAATCACACACAATCAATTATCCCCCCCTTCCCTTCCCACTATACTCATACCCGCAGCAATCAAAACATAGATGGACAAGGATGATGTGAAAACAAAATATGAAATCGTATAACGATGAAATGTGAACAGAATTGCAAAATGAAATCAATGAAACAACGAAATTCAATACAATATTTTGAAAAAAGCAAAATTCAAAGCAAAACAATGAATATTTCAATTATTGTAACACGGTTTTCCCAAATGGAAAAGATTATGCACTTCAGCAGATGATTCAGTTATGAAATAATAAGATTCGAACACAAGTAATGTCTTGGGTCTGTATATAGCTGACTATTTGCTCAAATCAAGAGTCTTTCATCAAAGTCCTTTACACTGTCACTTCACAACTAAATCACTGTCTATCAGAGAATGCTCTATTAGTTAATGGTCCATAAAGGTTGTGCTCACAATATATAACTTTTCTGGCACTGAAGAAGAATGATAATATGCTTGAAGATAATATAATATAATGAAGTCCTGGTTAAATACAAACCCTCCTCTCGGGAGGAGAGGAGTGAGGCGGAGAATAGTGGGGATGGTGAAGGAACCCCACCAGCAAGGTAAGGTAACCGCCCACCGCGCTACCCTGGCAGAGTTGGGCTCCACCCCAGATAGGTCGGCGACAGCAGTCACAACCCCAGCGCCTACATCACGCCACCCCACAAGGTAAGGGCCTGGTCTCACACCCACCGCCAGACGAATGCACTGTAATACAATTTGAACCCAAAAGGAGTAAAGACTATCGTGAGGGGAGTTAACCCATACCTCACTTACTGTCCTGGGCGCTCCGCAGTTATCTCCCTTACCGCCATGCTTTCGACTACACCACTTCAAAACACCTGACAAAACTATTTTCTAGAATTCCATACCACAACCTTTCGTACACAAGAATAAAGATTATTTCTTTATGCAATAAAATTCTTTAACACTCTTATTACTGTCTCACACTGGCTTAACATGTTTTACATTCAATTACAGCACTTCTTATTCATAATAATTCTTCGTTCATTTCAAATATAATATAAGTCCGGAAAATGCAACAAGAAAATCATAAACACAAGGCAAACAATGCAATAAAATTCATGATAATACCTACTTACATTCACTCCTGTCTTCCACACCTATATACATCATTCAAACACCCAGAGAATGCATAGCCAACTAGAGCAATAAAAACGGACTGCCTACCTCCACTCGTGATGATCCGGGGGGACAACACAAAACAACAACACAACCCGGAGGAGGAAGAATGATTGGCGGTCAACAGGCCGGTCTCAGGGTCACACTTAGGACATCCATCCACCCCAACGTGTCGATGGCTTCGCTGGGTCTCCAATCGAGGACGACACACAACTTAGAATAGGCCTCAAATTCTTAGTCCAAAAAACGCAGGCACTAGTTCTCCCTCTCACACCCTTCGGCAGTTGACACCAACTTATTATTCCCCGCACAGACTCTCGAACATTTCTTTTTATTTTCCCCTGCTAACTTGGTAGAATGTTCTGGTGAACTTATCCTGCAGCTCCCTCTCTGTTTATATGCTCTATGCACGGATTTCTCGGTCTGATTTCTCTATCCGGCTGTATAGCTAACACTCCCTTCTCTTCTCTCTCATATCCCACACCCTAACTATGTACACCACAGGCGCCAGAACGGACCTTCCTTTTCCCTCTAAGTCATAACGTGACACACCCCCCTCCTAGATCAAACACCCGGGTTTGATTCTCTCCATCACGGACTTAGACTGATAACTTCCCCTCTCCTGTCAACGCAGCGAGTCTACTCAGGAAATCTGCAGGTACATTGTCTTTACCGGGAATGTTTTCTACCTGAATCGAAAACGGCTGCAGTTGCAGCGCCCATCTCATGAGCCTGCTGTTGGTCGTTTTTGCCTGCTGCAAATACTGTAACGGCCTATGGTCAGTTTGAACCGTGAACGTTTTCCCGTACAGATATTGCCTAAACTTTTGCACGCCCCATACGATTGCGAGACATTCCTTTTCGATCGTTGAGTAGTTTCTTTCGGCTTTAGACAACTTTTTGCTAGCGCATGCTATGGGTTGTTGCCCATGACCTTGGTCTTGACAGAGAATGGCACCGATCCCTCCCTCTGACGCGTCAGTCTGCAGAATGAACGGCCTATCAAAGTCGGGTAAGCAACATACGGGACTCGCACACAATCGTCCTTTAAGCGTGACGAACGCTTCCTCACACGAGTCATCCCATGTCACCCTTCCCGCTTTTCCCCCTTTCGTCAGGTCTGTCAAGGGAGATGCAATGGCAGCAAAGTTTGGCACAAACCGTCGATAGTAGTTCACTAAACCGAGGAAGGACCTGACCTGTTTCTTTGTCTGGGGTTGGGGAGCGTCCCTAATGCGCTGCATTTTGTCCCCCTCTGGACGTATCTGTCCATTACCCACGGTATGCCCCAAGTACTCGAGTTGCTGAAAACCCAAATAGCACTTCTTTGGCCGTGCTGCCAACTGTACCTCTCTCAGTCTACAGAATAGCTTGGCGAGACACTGAAGATGACGCTCTTTCGTTTCGGTGGCTATCATTAAGTCATCCATGAAGTTGCTAACTTCGGGTAACCGCAACGGTTCTAGCAGTTTGCGCATCATCCTGGAAAACACGGCGCCGGCCGTCTTAAGACCGAATGGCATCACTTGCCACTGAAATTGCCCCGCGGGGGTCGTGAACGCGGTCTTTCCCTTGTCTTCTAGACGCATGGGGACCTGCCAATACCCCTTAGCTAGATCCAGTTTGCTGAGATACTTTGCCTTCGACAGCAGCGAGAATAAGTACTCTATATCTGGGAGCGGTTCCGCGTCAAAGACGACTTTCTGGTTTAGCTTACGGAAGTCTACGCAAAACCGTATGGTTCCTTCTTTCTTCCGAACCAGCACAATGGGCGAACTATACGGGGAACTGGCCCTCTCAATAACCCCCATCTTCAACATCGTTTCCACCTCCCCTTTTACTATTTCTAGCTGGGAATGGGGTAGCGGATACTGTCGGGTCCTCACGGGTTCGTCGTCAGTCAGTTTGATCTCGCATGTGTCCAGTGTGGTGCGTAGGGGAAAATCCGTTAAGACGTCGCTAAACTGCCTCGCGAGGTGCTTCAGTTCCGGATGCAACTCTGGACATGAAGGATCGAGGTGTACGTCCTCCGGACCTTCAGAAGGTACCAGTGGAACAGTGGGAACGTCCCCCTCAGCTATTTGTACCTCCTCGTCTTCCCCTTCATCCCCCTCTTCTACCACGACTGTAGTGACGGCTACCCTCTCATGAAACCTTTTTAGCAGATTTGCGTGATACAGCTTGCTTTTCATGCCTATGCGGATCCTGTAGTCACACTCGCCCACCCGTTCTAACACCTCAAAGGGACCCTGCCACGCCATTTGCAACTTATTGTGTTTCGTCGGCAGCAACAGCAACACTTTGTCGCCTACTGCGAACGTGCGTGGTCTGGTCTTCCGGTCAAAGTGCTGTTTCTGACGTTTTGTCGCACCCTTTAGATGTTGCTGAGCCAGTTTGCATGTCTCTTCTATCCTATTTCTTAGGTCTACCACATACTGGCTCGCATCCCTGATCTCTTCCCCCATCTGTTCCTTCGTCCACAAATCTCGCAGTACTGCCATGGGCCCCCTAACAGTCTTCCCATACAAAAGTTCAAAGGGAGCGAATCCTGTCGATTCCTGCGGTACTTCGCGGTATGCAAAAAGCAATGCTGGAAGGAACCTGTCCCAACAACGGGGTTGTTCAGCGGCTAGCTTCTTCAACATAGAAACCAGAGTACCGTTGAACCGCTCTACGAGACCATTGCACTGCGGATGATAGGGTGACGTGGATTTCCCATGGACAGACAGTAACCTATTCACCTCTTTCATCACGTGAGACATGAACTGGGGCCCCTGGTCGGTCAAGATTTCCCTCGGGATGCCCACCCTCGACCACACTTCCCACAGTGCTTCTGCCACCCTCTCGGTCTCAACCCCTTTTAGTGGAACGGCCTCGGGATATCTGGTGGCGTAATCCACTATCACCAAAATGAATCTGTTCCCCCTTTCTGATGCGGGTGTGATCGGTCCCACCAAATCTATGGCTACCCTCCGAAATGGTTCCTCTACTAACGGCAGCTGCTGCATCGGGACCTTGGACACTCTCCCCCTGGGCACTACTTTTTGGCACTGTGCGCATGATTCACAGTATCGCCGTACCTCGGCGCACATCCCAGGCCAATAAAAGGTTCCCCATATACGCTCCCGCGTTCTCTTGCCACCCAGATGCCCTCCCATGGGAGGGTCGTGCGCTAACCGCAATACCGCTCCCCTCAGGTTCTTGGGGACCACCAACTGTGACATCCTACTCCCCCCTTTGCTGTACACCCTGTACAAGACCCCTTTCTTCCGCTGAAACTCGACCAAACTTTTCCCTGACTGCACTGCCTTCCCTTCGTCAGCTAGTTTCCTAGTTTTGGCTAGTGATTCGTCCTGTCCTTGCCACTCTACTAGCTGTCCGGGAGTTACGTCGAGTTGAGTCGGTCGGACTACGGTCAGCGGGTCTTCGGTCAGTCTTTCCCGTTGGACCTGGGCGCGAGTTTGGACCGCTGCGGCCATCGCGCACTCGCTTCCGTCTACTGTCACGGCGCTCCTGTGTCCACTAGCGAACGTTACCCAATTCCCGAGAATCACGTCGGGGCCCATCTGTTGTACCACGATTAACTCGACTCTACCTCGCACAAACGGCGACTCTATGTCGACCCAAGCGGTGGGGTACTTGTCAGCCTTAGCATGGTCCACCGGTTGGACCTCCACCATGCGACCCGTCATCTCTTCTGCCCCCACCCACTTAGCGGCGATAGCCCCCATTTCTGCGCCTGTGTCTCTCATGATACGCACTTCTTGCCCCTGCGCTAGTCCGCGACTCCAAGGGTTGTATGGGCAAATTGTCCGCATCCCTACAGTCACTGGTGCGGTCGTTACTGTCGGGGTTTCGGGTGCAACCGTCACTTGGTTAAGGCCAGTCTTCTTTTTGCAAAACCGGGCTATATGGCCCTTCTGTTTGCAGTGGAAACACACCCGTTCGTCATCAGTCTTCTTAGGTTGGCTTCCCGACTCTGTCTTGGGAGTAGTTGGTACAGTCGTCCCTGTCGGCACCCTGTCCCTCCTCTGAAATGGTCGAGAGGACCCCCCCACTGGGGTACGGGTCACGGCCCGTTTAGCATCTATATGCAACTGTGCCATGCTGGCCGCTTCTGTCCCGTCTTTGGGCTGCCTTTCTCGCACGAACATTTCTAACTCGGGACTCATGACGGCATATAGCTGTTCTGACAAAAAGGTGTCTAACACTTCTCCTACGTCGTCTATGTCCTTGTTAGCCAGACAAAACCACCTCTTGACTAGAGTTGTCAACCTAACGAAAAACTGGGGAAATGATTCAGCCCCTTCCTTTTTGGATTCTCTGAACTGTCGCCTATAGTAATCGGCGTTCTTTCTGAACCGCTTCAATAAAGCGTCCCTCACAGTGTCAAAATCTTTTGCCTGGTCAATCGTCAGCCTGAGATAGGTCTCGCGGGCCTCCCCCTGTAACAACGGCGCTAACCTATCACCCCACACTTGTTTGGGCCACCCCTGGGTCCCAGCCACGCGCTCAAAAAGCTGTAAATAGGATTCTATGTCTTCTTTGTCGTCCAGCGGACGCATCTTCATCGAATACCCCCTATTCACCTCTCGCCTTTGCCTATCTTCCTCAACCTGACGGTTGCTAGCCTCTAGCTGTAACCTAAGCCTGTTCTCAGCAGCTTCTATCTCTTCCTTCCGGGCTCGTTCAGCGGCCGCCAACTCTGCCTTACGCATCTCTCGCTCGGCTTCTAGTTCTTCCCTACGTATCCTTTCCGCGGCCTCTAGCTTCTTTTCCGCGGCCCGTAACTCTTCTTTACGTGCTCTTTCCGCGGCCTCTAGCTTCCTTTCCGCGGACTGTAGCTCCTCCCTACGTGCCCTTTCGGCTGTGAGCCGTTCTATCTCTCGCTCTAACTTCTCTTCTTCTTTCCTGACCTCCTCCATCACGAAGTGAGCTAACGCGGCATCCCTAAAGCCAAGGTTAGTGCCTAGAGCTGTGTATCTCTCATAAGGACTAGTTTCCCCCCTAGTTTTGCCCTTCATACCAGGTGTCAGTCCAGCCGTTCCAAGGGTACGAGAAGGAGTACTCACTGTGCCTGGTGTGACCGGTGTGTCTGGTGCGCCAGCTCCCAGGGGCTGGATGTCACTCTCCTCCCACTGGAGGTCTCTCCCCGCGGCTGCGTCAGCCACCCGCCCTGCCACTGCGTGCCTCTTCGGCGGCATCCTACCAGCGATGTAAGTGCCCAGAGACCAGCCGCCGACCACCGAGCAGAGCCTCCTCCTGCGACAACTCAAAAATCAAAGAAACGGGGACAAACACACACAGACGACGAGACAACGAATAAACACTAGACGGACAATGACAAGAGCCGGAGGGTCCCCGCTGCCCGGATCCTTAACAGCGGAAGGCACACAGCCCGTCCCTACCCTCCGTTTATGCGTATGCACTCCCTGGGTTGTAGGCCCTAGAGCTACACTCCCCTACTCCCGCCAACCGCCCACTAGCATTCACTCGTACACACCAACACACAAACAAAACACAGCACCTCTGAACCTAACTAATCTACAACACTGAAACACACCCTAACATGAACCCTATCACATTTATTTACCCCCTACTGCCCTATCTCAATCCCACCGCTGCCACCACTTAATGTCACGACACACCCGGACTGGCTCTAGGTGTGGTGTACATTTGTTAGTGCTAACACTAGAGAATAACCCACCCAACCAATAACTAACACAACTCAGAGGTGAACGAGACAAACAATTCTTTTATTCAATCACACACAATCAATTATCCCCCCCTTCCCTTCCCACTATACTCATACCCGCAGCAATCAAAACATAGATGGACAAGGATGATGTGAAAACAAAATATGAAATCGTATAACGATGAAATGTGAACAGAATTGCAAAATGAAATCAATGAAACAACGAAATTCAATACAATATTTTGAAAAAAGCAAAATTCAAAGCAAAACAATGAATATTTCAATTATTGTAACACGGTTTTCCCAAATGGAAAAGATTATGCACTTCAGCAGATGATTCAGTTATGAAATAATAAGATTCGAACACAAGTAATGTCTTGGGTCTGTATATAGCTGACTATTTGCTCAAATCAAGAGTCTTTCATCAAAGTCCTTTACACTGTCACTTCACAACTAAATCACTGTCTATCAGAGAATGCTCTATTAGTTAATGGTCCATAAAGGTTGTGCTCACAATATATAACTTTTCTGGCACTGAAGAAGAATGATAATATGCTTGAAGATAATATAATATAATGAAGTCCTGGTTAAATACAAACCCTCCTCTCGGGAGGAGAGGAGTGAGGCGGAGAATAGTGGGGATGGTGAAGGAACCCCACCAGCAAGGTAAGGTAACCGCCCACCGCGCTACCCTGGCAGAGTTGGGCTCCACCCCAGATAGGTCGGCGACAGCAGTCACAACCCCAGCGCCTACATCACGCCACCCCACAAGGTAAGGGCCTGGTCTCACACCCACCGCCAGACGAATGCACTGTAATACAATTTGAACCCAAAAGGAGTAAAGACTATCGTGAGGGGAGTTAACCCATACCTCACTTACTGTCCTGGGCGCTCCGCAGTTATCTCCCTTACCGCCATGCTTTCGACTACACCACTTCAAAACACCTGACAAAACTATTTTCTAGAATTCCATACCACAACCTTTCGTACACAAGAATAAAGATTATTTCTTTATGCAATAAAATTCTTTAACACTCTTATTACTGTCTCACACTGGCTTAACATGTTTTACATTCAATTACAGCACTTCTTATTCATAATAATTCTTCGTTCATTTCAAATATAATATAAGTCCGGAAAATGCAACAAGAAAATCATAAACACAAGGCAAACAATGCAATAAAATTCATGATAATACCTACTTACATTCACTCCTGTCTTCCACACCTATATACATCATTCAAACACCCAGAGAATGCATAGCCAACTAGAGCAATAAAAACGGACTGCCTACCTCCACTCGTGATGATCCGGGGGGACAACACAAAACAACAACACAACCCGGAGGAGGAAGAATGATTGGCGGTCAACAGGCCGGTCTCAGGGTCACACTTAGGACATCCATCCACCCCAACGTGTCGATGGCTTCGCTGGGTCTCCAATCGAGGACGACACACAACTTAGAATAGGCCTCAAATTCTTAGTCCAAAAAACGCAGGCACTAGTTCTCCCTCTCACACCCTTCGGCAGTTGACACCAACTTATTATTCCCCGCACAGACTCTCGAACATTTCTTTTTATTTTCCCCTGCTAACTTGGTAGAATGTTCTGGTGAACTTATCCTGCAGCTCCCTCTCTGTTTATATGCTCTATGCACGGATTTCTCGGTCTGATTTCTCTATCCGGCTGTATAGCTAACACTCCCTTCTCTTCTCTCTCATATCCCACACCCTAACTATGTACACCACAGGCGCCAGAACGGACTTTCCTTTTCCCTCTAAGTCATAACGTGACAGTAGACTACATCTATAATAAATTTCCAATATGAAATGACATCTCAAACATCATCACAAACATCAAAATCATACAAAAATAGTACTTAGCGCTTATTTAAAAACTCAATAGATTTTGGAATAAAACTGTTTTTTGTTCTTACAAGAGAACATTTAGGCACACGCAGTCTGCGACCAGAGGGCAACATTTCATAATGCTTTGCTAAAACATGTGAAGTGTCTTTCATAACCACTCCCGCCTTCCTCACCACACGGTATTCATGCAGTTCTCTCAAACTGTTTTGTCTTTCACCCGTCACTCTCGCACACACTCTCACCAATCTGTCAAGCACCCTCTTGTTCTTTACACTTAGCCCTCCAAACCAGCAAATAAAACCAAAAGTCAAAACTGATTCAATAAAACGGCGATAAAAAGAAGAAAGAATGGGTCGGCTGATGTTCAAAGAACGGAGTTTCTGAAGGCAGTACAGTCGAGGTCGGCATTTCTTTTCTATCGCAGCTGTGTTTTGGTCAAAGGACAGTTTGTTGTCGAGAATCGTCCCCAGGTATTTGTAGTTTGTCACTCTCTCCACTTTCGCACCGTCTATGTACAGGTCAGGGATGGGGGCGGGGTCTCGTCGGAAGTCGATCGTCATTTCTTTTGTCTTCGTCACGTTAAGGTCAAGAAAGTTGTCTTTGCACCATGTGCAGAAGCCATTGGACAACACAATGACATGCTCACAGTGGTGAAGAACCGGAAGCTCTGATGGTATGGCCACGTCACCAGAGCATCAAGTCTTGCAAAGACCATCCTGCACGGCACGGTGCAAGGAGACAGAAGACGATGGAGACAGAAAAAGACGTGGGGTGGTCAACATTCGAGAATGGACTGGCTTGAGCGAAGTCATGAGGATTGCTGAGGACAGAGAAAGATGGAGTACGCTGGTTAAACGATCATCTGTGGTGCCCCAACGACCTTCGAGTTACGGGATAGGATAAGATAGGATGAACGGTCAATGTTGTAATAATGTCAGTATTATGAACTGTCAATGTTGTGATGCTGTTAGTATGATGAGCTGTCAAGTTATTGTAATATTGTAAGTATGATGAACTCTCATGCTGTTGTAATACTGTTAGTATGATGAACCGTCAAAGTTGTCGTAATACTGTTAGTATGAAGAACTGTCAATGTTGTTGTAATACTGTTAGTATTATGAACTGTCAATGTTGTTGTAATACTGTTAGTGTGATGAACTGTGAAGTTCTTGTAATATTGTTAGTATGACGACCTGTCAATGCTGTTATAATACTGTTAGTATTATGAACTGTCGATATTATAATACTGTTAGTATGATGAACTGTCAATGTTTTAATACTGTTAGGATTATGAACTGTCGATGTTGTAATACTGTTAGTATGATGAACTATCGATGTTTTAATACTGTTAGTTTGATGAACTGTCGATGATGTTGTCATACTGTTAGTAAAATGAACTGTCGATTTTGTAAAACTATTAGTACGATGAACTGTCAATAATGATGTAATACGGTCAATGTTGTTTTCAGAAAAAGGCTTCACCCTCACGATTCCTCGTGGTGCGTATTGTTGACTTTCTAGTTATTAGTGTAATGTTTCTTATCCATTAATAGCTCTACTTTCTAGCTATTCCTATAACATTTCTTATCCATTAATACCTCCACATTATAGTTATTAGTATGTTTCTTATCAATTAATAGCTCTACTTTCTAGCTATTAGTATAACGTTTCTTATCCAATAATAGCTCTACTTTCTAGCTATTAGTAAAACGTTTCTTATCCATTAATAGCTCTACGTTATAGTAATTAGTATAATGTTTCTTACCCATTAATAGCTCTACTGTCTAGCTATTAGTATAACGTTTCTTACCCATTAAAAGCTCCACTTTCTAGCTATTAGTATAACGTTTCTTATCCATTAATAGCTCTACGTTATAGTTATTAGTATGTTTCTTACCCATTAACAGCTCTACGTATTAGTTATTAGTATAATGTTTTTTATCCACTAACAGCTCCATTTTATAGTTATTAGTATAATGTTTCCTATCCATTAATAGTTCTACTTACATTAATAGCTCTATGTTCTAGTTAGTAGTTAACGTTTCTTTTCCATTAAGAGCTCTATGTTCTAGTTACTAGTATAATGGTTCTTATCCATTAATAGCTCTACTTACATTAATATCTCTATGTTCTTGTTATAGTATAACGTTTCTTATCTATTAATAGCTCTACCTATTATTTATTAGTGTAAAGTTTCGTATCCATTAATAGATCTACTTACATTAATAGCTCTACTTTCTAGTTATTAGTATAACGTTTCTTATCCAATAATAGCTATACTTTCTAGCTATTAGTGTAAAGTTTCTTATCCATTAATAGCTCTACTTACATTAATAGCTCTACTTTCTAGATATTAGTATAGCATTTCTTATCCACTAATAGCTCTACTTTCTAGTTATTATGTAATGTTTCTTATCCATTAATAGCTCTACTTAGTAGTTATTGATATAGTGTTTCTTATCCATTACTACCTCTACTTACATTAGTAGCTCTACTTTCTAGTTATTGATATAATGTTCCCTAGCCATTAATAGCTCTACTTTCATGTTCAACTACAGCTTGTGCTTACAAAATAATGACATATATTCCATAACAAGGTTTGGGTGAAATTCGTCAAAGCAAGTTGAGATGGTTTACTGAGGGTTAGTAACGACTTTACATTGTGTAGCCGGGCATATATAGGTTTACTGAGGGTTAGTAACGACTTTACATTGTGTAGCCGGGCCTATAGGTTTACTGAGGGTTAGTAACGACTTTACATTGTGTAGCCGGGCATGTATAGGTTTACTGAGGGTTAGTAACGACTTTACATTGTGTAGCCGGGCATATATAGGTTTACTGAGGGTTAGTAACGACTTTACATTGTGTAGCCGGGCCTATAGGTTTACTGAGGGTTAGTAACGACTTTACATTGTGTAGCCGGGCATATATAGGTTTACTGAGGGTTAGTAACGACTTTACATTGTGTAGCCGGGCATATATAGGTTTACTGAGGGTTAGTAACGACTTTACATTGTGTAGCCGGCCTATATAGGTTTACTGAGGGTTAGTAACGACTTTACATTGTGTAGCCGGGCCTATATAGGTTTACTGAGGGTTAGTAACGACTTTACATTGTGTAGCCGGGCATATATAGGTTTACTGAGGGTTAGTAACGACTTTACATTGTGTAGCCGGGCCTATAGGTTTACTGAGGGTTAGTAACGACTTTACATTGTGTAGCCGGGCCTATAGGTTGCTGCTGATTCCATCCTGATCACAACAGCGTGTACAGTCACACACAATGTGCAACCACAAACACAATCACACACAATGTACAGCAGTTAATCATGCTACAACTTGCACAATCACACACGATGTACAGCAGTTAATTATGCTACAACTTGCACAATCACACACAATGTACAGCAGTTAATCATGCTACAACTTGCACAATCACACACGATGTACAGCAGTTAATTATGCTACAACTTGCATAATCACACGATGTACATCCATTAATTATGCTACAACTTGTACAATCACACACGATGTACAGCAGTTAATTATGCTACAACTTGCACAATCACACGCGATGTACGGCAGTTAATCATGCTACAACTTGCACAATCACACTATGTTCAACTTGCACAATCACATACAATGAACAAACGTCACTCATGCTACAACTTGCACAGTTACACAAAATGAACAACTTGCACTGTCACACACAATTAACAACCTGCAGTCATACACAATGAACAAGAAATTGCAGTCACACATAATGAACAACTTACACAGTCACACACAAAGAACAACCTGCTGTCACAAACAATAAACAACTTGCAGTCACATACAATGAACTACCTGCTGCCTCACACAATGTTGTTGTTGCATCAATTTTTATTCATCAGATTAACATAAGTTGTACGGATCCTCACACAATGAACAACCTGCAGTAACACACAATGAACAACCTGGTGTCACACACAATGAACAACCTGCAGTCATACACAATGAACAAGAAATTGCAGTCACACATAATGAACAACTTACACAGTCACACACAAAGAACAACCTGCTGTCACAAACAATAAACAACTTGCAGTCACATACAATGAACTACCTGCTGCCTCACACAATGTTGTTGTTGCATCAATTTTTATTCATCAGATTAACATAAGTTGTACGGATCCTCACACAATGAACAACCTGCAGTAACACACAATGAACAACCTGGTGTCACACACAATGAACAACCTGCAGCCACACACAATGAACAACCTGCTGTCACACCCAATGAACAACCTGCAGTCACACACAATGAACAACCTGCTGTCACACACAATCAACAATAACTTGCAGTCACACACAATGACCAACTAACTCTCACACACAATGAACAACCTGCTGTCACACACAATGAATAACCTGCTGTCCCACACAATGAACAACCTGCTGTCACACACAATCAACAACTGAAACAATCACACACAATGAACAACCTGCTGTCACACACAATCAACAACTAAAACAGTCACACACAATGAACAACCTGCTGTCACACACAATGAACAACCTGCTGTCACACACAATCAACAACTAAAACAGTCACATACAATGAACAACCTGCAGTTACAAACAATGAACAACCTGCTGTCACACACAATGAACAACCTGCTGTCACATACAATGAACAACCTGCTGTCACACAAAATCAACAACTAAAACAGTCACACACAATGAACAACCTGCTGTCACACACAATGAACAACCTGCTGGCACACACAATGAAAAACCTGCTGTCACAAAACACACAATGAACAACCTGCAGTCACACACAATAAACAACTTGCTGTCACATACAATGAACAACCTGCAGTCACACACAATCAACAATAACCTGCAGTCACACACAATGACCAACTAAATCTCACACACAATGAATAACTAAAACAATCACAAATAATGAACAGCTAAAATAGTCATACGTGATGAACAACTAACACAGTCACATACAATGAAAAACTTGCAGTAACACACTGAACAACTAAAACAGCCACACACATTGAACAACTAAAACAGTCACACACACTGAGGAACAAAAACAGTCACACACACTGAACAACTAAAACAGTCACACACACTGAACAACTAAAACAGTCGCACACACTGAACAACTAACACAGTCACACGCAATGAACAATTTGCAGTAACACACAATGAACAACTAAATTAGTCACACACAATGAACAACTAAATTAGTCACACACACTGAACAACTAAAACAGTCACACACACTGAACAACTAAAACAGTCACACACAATGAACAACTAACACAGTCACACACAACGAACAACTAAATTAGTCACACACAATGAACAACTGAAACAGTCGCACACACTAAACAACGAAAACAGTCACACACACTGAGCAACGAAAACAGTCACACACATTGAACAACTAAAACAGTCACACACATTGAACAACTAAAACAGTCACACACACTGAACAACTAAAACAGTCACACACATTGAACAACTAACACAGTCACACACAATGAACAACTAACACAGTCACACACAACGAACAACTAAATTAGTCACACACAATGAACAACTGAAACAGTCACACACATTGAACAACTAAAGCAGTCACACACATTGAACAACTAAAACAGTCACACACATTGAACAACTAAAACAACTAAATAGTCACAAGGAGCAACTGGCAAATAAACACAATGAATAACAACCTGCACAGTAACACACAATGAACAGTTTGCACAGTCACGTACAATGTAAACGTGCACAGTAACACACAATGAACAGTTTGCACAGTCACGTACAATGAACAGCCTGCACAGTAACACACAATGAACAGTTTGCACAGTCACGTACAATGAACAACCTGCACAGTAACACACAATGAATAGTTTGCACAGTCACGTAAAATGAACAACCTGCACTGTAACACACAATGAACAGTGTGCACAGTCACGTACAATGAACAACCTGCACAGTAACACACAATGAACAGTTTGCACAGTCACGTACAATGAACAATCTGCACAGTAACACACAATGAACAGTTTGCACAGTCACGTACAATGAACAACCTGCACAGTAACACACAATGAACAGTTTGCACAGTCACGTACAATGAACAACCTGCACAGTAACACACAATGAATAGTTTGCACAGTCACGTAAAATGAACAACAACCTGCACTGTAACACACAATGAACAGTTTGCACAGTCACGTAAATGAACAACCTGCACAGTAACACACAATGAACAGTTTGCACAGTCACGTACAATGAACAATGTGCACAGTAACACAATGAACAGTTTACACAGTCACACCTGCACAGTAACACACAATGAACAGTTTGCACAGTCACGTACAATGAACAACCTGCACAGTAAAACACAATGAACATTTTGCACAGTCACGTACAATGAACAACCTGCACAGTAACACACAATGAACAGTTTGCACAGTCACGTACAATGAACAACCTGCACAGTAACACACAATGAACAGTTTGCACAGTCACGTACAATGAACAACCTGCACAGTAACACACAATTAACAACTTGCACAGTCACACACAATGAACAACTTGCACAGTAACACACAATGAACAGTTTGCACAGTCACGTGCAATGAACAACCTGCACAGTAACACAATGAACAAAGTGCACAGTCACACACAATGAACAACTTGCACAGACACACAATGAACAACTTGCACAGTCACACACAATGAACAACTTGCACAGTCACACACAATGAACAACTTGCACAGTCACACACTTATAACAACTTGAACAGTCACAGTCACACACAATGAACAACTTGCACAGTCACACACAATGAACAACTTGCACAGTCACACACAATCAACAACTTGCACAATCACACACATGTAACAACTTGAACAGTCACAGTCACACACAATGAACAACTTCCACAGTCATACACAATGAACAACTTGCACAGTCACACACAATCAACAACTTGCACAATCACACACATGTAACAACTTGAACAGTCACAGTCACACACAATGAACAACTTGCACAGTCATACACAATGAACAACGTGCACAGTCACACACAATGAACAAGTTGCTGTCACATACAATGAACAACCTGCAGTCACACACAATCAACAATAACCTGCAGTCACACACAATGACCAAATAAATCTCACACACAATGAATAACTAAAACAATCACAAATAATGAACAGCTAAAATAGTCATACGTGATGAACAACTAACACAGTCACATACAATGAACAACTTGCAGTAACACACTGAACAACTAAAACAGCCACACACATTGAACAACTAAAACAGTCACACATACTGAGGAACGAAAACAGTCACACACACTGAACAACTAAAACAGTCACACACACTGAACAACTAAAACAGTCGCACACACTGAACAACTAACACAGTCACACGCAATGAACAATTTGCAGTAACACACAATGAACAACTAAATTAGTCACACACAATGAACAACTAAATTAGTCACACACACTGAACAACTAAAACAGTCACACACACTGAACAACTAAAACAGTCACACACATTGAACAACTAACACAGTCACACACAATGAACAACTAACACAGTCACACACAACGAACAACTAAATTAGTCACACACAATGAACAACTGAAACAGTCACACACACTGAACAACGAAAACAGTCACACACACTGAGCAACTAAAACAGTCACACACATTGAACAACTAAAGCAGTCACACACACTGAACAACTAAAACAGTCACACACATTGAACAACTAAAACAGTCACACACATTGAACAACTAAAACAGTCACAATCATTGAACAACTAAATCAGTCACACACATTGAACAACTAAATAGTCACAAGGAGCAACTGGCAAATAAACACAATGAATAACAACCTGCACAGTAACACACAATGAACAGTTTGCACAGTCACGTACAATAAAAACGTGCACAGTAACACACAATGAACAGTTTGCACAGTCACGTACTATGATCAGCCTGCACAGTAACACACAATGAACAGTTTGCACAGTCACGTAAATGAACAACCTGCACAGTAACACACAATGAACAGTTTGCACAGTCACGTACAATGTAAACATGCACAGTAACACACAATGAACAGTTTGCACAGTCACGTACAATGAACAGCCTGCACAGTAACACACAATGAACAGTTTGCACAGTCACGTAAATGAACAACCTGCACAGTAACACACAATGAACAGTTTGCACAGTCACGTACAATGAACAGCCTGCACAGTAACACACAATGAACAGTTTGCACAGTCACGTAAATGAACAACCTGCACAGTAACACACAATGAACAGTTTGCACAGTCACGTACAATGAACAACCTGCACAGTAACACACAGTGAACAGTTTGCACAGTCACGTACAATGAACAACCTGCACAGTAACACACAATGAACAGTTTGCACAGTCACGTACAATGAACAACCTGCACAGTAACACACAATGAACAGTTTGCACAGTCACGTACAATGAACAACCTGCACAGTAACACACAATGAATAGTTTGCACAGTCACGTAAAATGAACAACCTGCACTGTAACACACAATGAACAGTGTGCACAGTCACGTACAATGAACAACCTGCACAGTAACACACAATGAACAGTTTGCACAGTCACGTACAATGAACAATCTGCACAGTAACACACAATGAACAGTTTGCACAGTCACGTGCAATGAACAACCTGCACAGTAACACAATGAACAGTTTACACAGTCACACCTGCACAGTAACACACAATGAACAGTTTGCACAGTCACGTACAATGAACAACCTGCACAGTAAAACACAATGAACATTTTGCACAGTCACGTACAATGAACAACCTGCACAGTAACACACAATGAACAGTTTGCACAGTCACGTACAATGAACAACCTGCACAGTAACACACAATGAACAGTTTGCACAGTCACGTACAATGAACAACCTGCACAGTATCACACAATTAACAACTTGCACAGTCACGCACAATGAACATCTTGCACAGTCACACACAATGAACAACGTGCACAGTCACAAACAATGAACAACTTGCACAGACACACAATGAACAACTTGCACAGTCACACACAATGAACAACTTGCACAGTCACACACAATGAACAACTTGCACAGTCACACACATATAACAACTTGAACAGTCACAGTCACACACAATGAACAACTTGCACAGTCACACACAATGAACAACTTGCACAGTCACACGCAATGAACAACTTCCACAGTCACACACAATCAACAACTTGCACAATCACACACATGTAACAACTTGAACAGTCACAGTCACACACAATAAACAACTTGCACAGTCATACACAATGAACAACTTGCACAGTCACACACAATGAACAACTTGCTGTCACATACAATGAACAACCTGCAGTCACACACAATCAACAATAACCTGCAGTCACACACAATGACCAAATAAATCTCACACACAATGAATAACTAAAACAATCACAAATAATGAACAGCTAAAATAGTCATACGTGATGAACAACTAACACAGTCACATACAATGAACAACTTGCAGTAACACACTGAACAACTAAAACAGCCACACACATTGAACAACTAAAACAGTCACACATACTGAGGAACGAAAACAGTCACACACACTGAACAACTAAAACAGTCACACACACTGAACAACTAAAACAGTCACACGCAATGAACAATTTGCAGTAACACACAATGAACAACTAAATTAGTCACACACAATGAACAACTAAATTAGTCACACACACTGAACAACTAAAACAGTCACACACACTGAACAACTAAAACAGTCACACACATTGAACAACTAACACAGTCACACACAATGAACAACTAACACAGTCACACACAACGAACAACTAAATTAGTCACACACAATGAACAACTGAAACAGTCACACACACTGAACAACGAAAACAGTCACACACACTGAGCAACTAAAACAGTCACACACATTGAACAACTAAAGCAGTCACACACATTGAACAACTAAAACAGTCACACATATTGAACAACTAAAACAGTCACACACATTGAACAACTAAAACAGTCACACACATTGAACAACTAAATCAGTCACACACATTGAACAACTAAATAGTCACAAGGAGCAACTGGCAAATAAACACAATGAATAACAACCTGCACAGTAACACACAATGAACAGTTTGCACAGTCACGTACAATAAAAACGTGCACAGTAACACACAATGAACAGTTTGCACAGTCACGTACAATGAACAGCCTGCACAGTAACACACAATGAACAGTTTGCACAGTCACGTAAATGAACAACCTGCACAGTAACACACAATGAACAGTTTGCACAGTCACGTACAATGAACAGCCTGCACAGTAACACACAATGAACAGTTTGCACAGTCACGTAAATGAACAACCTGCACAGTAACACACAATGAACAGTTTGCACAGTCACGTAAATGAACAACCTGCACAGTAACACACAATGAACAGTTTGCACAGTCACGTACAATGAACAACCTGCACAGTAACACACAATGAACAGTTTGCACAGTCACGTACAATGAACAACCTGCACAGTAACACACAATGAACAGTTTGCACAGTCACGTACAATGAACAACCTGCACAGTAACACACAATGAACAGTTTGCACAGTCACGTACAATGAACAACCTGCACAGTAACACACAATGAATAGTTTGCACAGTCACGTAAAATGAACAACCTGCACTGTAACACACAATGAACAGTTTGCACAGTCACGTACAATGAACAACCTGCACAGTAACACACAATGAACAGTTTGCACAGTCACGTACAATGAACAAACTGCACAGTAACACAATGAACAGTTTACACAGTCACACCTGCACAGTAACACACAATGAACAGTTTGCACAGTCACGTACAATGAACAACCTGCACAGTAAAACACAATGAACAGTTTGTACAATCACGTACAATGAACAACCTGCACAGTAACACACAATCAACAGTTTGCACAGTCACGTACAATGAACCTGCACAGTAACACACAATGAACAGTTTGCACAGTCACGTACAATGAACAACCTGCACAGTAACACACAATGAACAGTTTGCACAGTCACGTACAATGAACAACCTGCACAGTAACACACAATGAACAACTTGCACAGTAACACACAATGAACAACTTGCACAGTCACACACAATGAACAACTTGCACAGTCACACACAATGAACAACTTGCACAGTCACACACAATGAACAACTTGCACAGTCACACACAATGAACAACTTGCAAAGTCACACACAATGAACAACTTGCACAGTCACAGTCACACACAATGAACAACTTGCACAGTCATACACAATGGACAATTTGCACAGTCACACACAATGAACTTGCACAGTCATACACAATGAACGTGCAGTCACACGCACATATAACAACTTGAACAGTCACAGTCATACACAATGAACTTGCAGTCACACACAATGAACAACTTGCACAGTCATACACAATGTACCTGCACAGTCATACACAATGAACTTGCACAGTCACACGCACATATAACAACTTGAACAGTCACAGTCACACACAATGAACAACTTGTACAGTCATACACAATGAACAACTTGCACAGTCACACACATATAACAACTTGAACAGTCACAGTCGTACACAATGAACAGCTTGCACAGTCACACACATTGAACAACTTGCACAGTCACACACAATGAACCACTTGCCTAGTCACACACATATAACAACTTGCAAAGTAAAACACGATGAACTATAACGCACCGTCACACAATAAACTACAACTTTTACAGTCACACACATATTGAACAACCTGCAATTCGCAACAATAACACACAATGTACAACATACCCATATACACAGGACACACAATCACACACAATAAATAACTTGCATAATAACCCACAATGACCAACAACTTACACAGTTAATAATCCTACCCTATCCTAACCCATAACTCGGAGGTCGTAAGGTCACAACAATCGTTTAACCAGTTTACTCCATCTTTCTCTGTTTTCAGCAAACCTCATGGCTTCGCTCAGTGTCAAACCAGTCCATTCTCGAATGTTGTCCTCCCACCTCTTTTTCGGTCTCCCTCTTCTTCTACCTCCTTGCACTGTGCCTTGCAGGATGGTCTTTGCAAGACCTGATGATCTGGTGACGTGGCCATACCATCAGTTTCCGTTTCTTCACCACTGTGAGCATGTCATTGTGTATTCCAATGGCTTGTGTAATGGTCTGTCAGACTTCGTTGTTGGCGATGTGTGGGTATATAAATTGCCCAGAAGTCTTCTGTAGCACCTCATCTCCATGCTGTGTATTCCTCGTTGTAGATCTGCTGTGAGGGTCCATATTTCGCAAGCATATAGGAAGATGGAGATGACAAGGGAGCGCAGCAGTCTTACCTTGGAATGTAGACTGATGGACCTCTCTTTCCAAATGGGCTTCATCCTTGCCAGGGTGTTACACTCGGTTTGATGTTGGTATTTTCTATCAGTTTTGGATTCAGCCCCAATGCTGAAGTACTGATGAGTGTAGCTCAGATTCGTTTATTCACGCAACCCGCTCAATCAGTATACAAGTCACAAAGTCGACGTATGAAGTTTTCCACTTTTATTCAGCACACATCAACAACTGCATACAATCGCTCAATCGCCTTTCCACTCTCAAATTTACTTTCCAACTCACTATCAACAACAACTATCTTCAACAACAGTGCGGTACACAATTTTATAACCTCTCTCTCTTCCCGAACAATTTCGAACACGGTAGAAATGACGCACTACCACCAATCAAATAAAAGATCGTCATCACTGACTTACGTCATACATATTTCTTCTGCTTCCGGGAACGTCTTCATACTTCGATATTTATCGGGAAGTTTCCATCGATAGTAAACATGCAGATCCAGAAAATTATCCAATAATATCGACTAACGCAAATTATCAACGTTATACAAAGCCTCTCCTAACAACAATGCAAACTCAAATCAAAGGTAAATAAACTCTATTATTGAATACTTTGCAAATCGAAACGATTAGCTCTATCGTGCGCGTTTCCGACGTACTACCATTTGCGTTTCAACGTAACATAACCCCCCACTCAAGAAGAAATTTACCCAATTTCTTTCAACAACGTTGAAACGTAATGCACAAACAAAGTTCAGAATTAAAACTTATTTCAGACTGTCTGAACACTGTCAATGTTCTCAGCTCATTCACACAGAGTCAATGTTTCTCATCTGCAAGTCTTTCTGGATACTGTCAATGTTCACAGTTTATTCACACACAGTCAATGTTCTTCCAACCGCCAGGAAACGACGCCCTCGTCCGTTGCAGTTGTCATCGGCCCAGGGTCAAAGACGATGATCACGTGGGCTTTCCTGGAGTCAGTGCATCCTCCGTTGTCTCCCTCTCCCGTCGAACGTCCGATGAAGTCGACGTTGTCAGCTCCCAGAATGCACTTGCTGGGTCTCACGGTCAAGTTAGCTTCTCTGCCCTTGTGGACCTGTCCAATTCAAATGCTGTGTATTTCTCTGCAGTTGATAGGTTCAGCTCCTGGTGCAAACAAAACTATCTGGACTTAAATGTCAAGAAAACTAAGGAACTGGTCATTGACTTTCGTAAAAACAACACTCTCATTCCAGACCTTGTCATTGATGGTGTTACAGTCGAGAGAGTCACCCAATACAAATACCTGGGAACCATCATTGACGAGAAACTGAACTTCACTGCAAACACCCAGGCCATACACAAAAAATGTCAGTCTAGAATTTACTGCCTTCAAAAACTTCGAAATCTCCAAGTCAGTAGCCGCATCCTTCAGACCTTTTACTCTTCTTTTATTGAGTCCGTTCTTACCTTTTCTTTTATCTGCTGGTATGGAAGTTTGTGTGTAAAAAACAAAAGTATTCTGGATCGAGTAGTGAAAGTCTGTGGGAGGGTTGTGGGAGTGAAACAAGAGAGTCTGCAGGTGTTGTATGAAAGACGTGTTGTGCGGAAAGCTGTTTGCTTTGTGCTGGATAGCACTCATGTGCTTGCGCACCACTTCCAGCTCCTGCCTTCTGGAAGGCGCTACCAAACACCAAGGGTCAGAACTCTCAGAACGAAAAACAGTTTTATTCCAAAGGCTGTCTCATTACTTAATAAATGACATGTGTGTGCGTGTGTGTGTGTGTGTGTGTATGTGTGTGTGTGTGTGTGTTTTGTTTGCCCAAAATAATCTCATTTCACATTTGCTGTCGTTTAATGTTAGCATGCATAAGTGTAATTCTATTCATATGAGACTGTGCATTTTTATCCTCATTGTCATTATGATTGTTATTATTATTGTGATGTTTATTCCTTGTTGATTGTAATTGTACACCACAATGTAATTTCTTGTAAAAGATAATAAAGTTGTCTTATCTTATCTTATCTTATCTTAGACAATGAAACAGCTCCCTCAAGGTCTGCAGATGCTCTTCCCAGGTGTGGGTGTGGACTAGCAGGTCGTCCCAGTAACAAACGACATTGTCCATCCCTTTGAGCATCTTCTTCATCCCTCTCTTCAGGGTAGCTCCGCTGTTGACCATGCCAAAGGGCATCCTTAGGCACTCGTACGTCCCATCAGGAGTTATGAAAGCAGTCTTTGGTATGTCCTGTTGACGCACGGAGACTTGCCAATAACCCTTGCTGAGGTCAATCTTTGAGAAGATTCTACTCCCCGAAAATTGGCGGAAGAGGTCTGCTGCGGTAGGCATCGGCTCAGGGTCGAAGACGGTGATCTTATTAACCTTCCTGTAGTCGATGCATACTCTGTTGCTCCCGTCCTTCTTCTTCACGACCACGACAGGGGACGCGTAGGGGGAATTGGACTCCCTGATGATGCCCATCTTCAGCATCTCATCGATGTCTTTCTTCAAGGATTCACGGGCCTTGAAAGGGATCGGGAAGGGCTTGGATCGAACGGGAATATTTGAAGTGAGGTGGACTTCGTGTTCGACCAAAGTTGTAGAGCCAGGGACATCGCTGAAGTTGTGGGGAAACTCGCGCATAAGGTCCTTGAGCTCCATCTTTTGACCTTCCGTCAAGCTTGGTCCTAGCTTAACATCATCGATGCCTTCTTTGCTGTGGAAGTCTCCCAGTTCCAACAGTTCTTCGCTGTCAAAGCTGTCGTCGGTCACAGCTGCTGTGGCTGCGTGCACAGTCTCTGATGGCCTTTCCACGTACAGCTTAAGAAGGTTGGCGTGGTATATCTTGGAATGCTGACCGACCTTCACCTTGTAGTCGTTGATCCCCACCACGGTCTCCACTTCGTACGGGCCTTTCCACTGCATCAGCAACTTATTATGATCAATAGGTAGCAGCACCAGCACTTTGTTGCCAGGTTTGAACTTCCTGTTCACAGCCCTACGATCATAGTAGTGCTTTACACAGTCCTGGGATTTCTTCAGGTTTTCTCTGGCTATCTCGAGAGTCTGCTCCAGCTTCTCCCGTAGCTCAAACACGTACTGGTAGCTGTTCTTCACCTCTGGGGTGTCCACTTCCTTCGTCCACAGTTTTTTTCAGGATGTGCATCGGCCCTCGGATGGTTCTTCCGTACAGCAGCTCGAACGGAGAAAAGCCGGTGGACTCCTGCGGTACTTCTCTGTAGGCGAAAAGTAAGGCGTTGATATAGCGATGCCATTGTCTGGGCTGCTCGCTGCACAGTTTCTTCAGGGTGGACTTCAGCGTAGCATTGAACTTCTCGACAAGCCCGTTGCACATCGGATGGTAAGGCGTCGTAGTCAAATGCCGGATGCTCAGCAGTCTGTTGACCTCCTTCATGCAGTCAGAGACGAACTGCGTCCCGAGGTAGTTCAGGATCTCTTCAGGCACTCCAAGTCTACTGAACATGTCCACCAGCGCCTCTGCAACAGTTTCAGTGTCAATCTTCTTCAGAGGCACTGCTTCTGGGTACCGAGTCGCATAGTCCACTAAAGTCAGTACCCATCGATGACCTTCTTCACTCGGAGGTCTTATTTCGCCGATTAAGTCTAAGGCCACCCTCTTGAAAGGTCGGTCGATCAGAGGCATCCTCTGCATAGGCACTTTCGGAACCCTTCCTCGAGGTATGGTCTTCTGGCAAATGTCACATGACCGGCAGAAACGGCTGACGTCCGCATGAAGTCCTGGCCAGTAGAACACCGCCTGGATTCTATCCGACGTCTTCTTGATACCCAGGTGACCTCCCATGATTGAGTCATGCGCTACTTCCATCACCTGGCGCCTTAGGGGTAACGGTACCAAGACTTGACGTAGTGGTTTCCCTCCGTTGACCCTCGGGTGCTGGAAGATTCGATACAGGATCTTGGCCTTCACCTCAAAATAGACCGTACCACTGCCTTTGGTCACGTGGTCTTGGCGGTTCCTGTACTTGTTTAAAGTGCTATCAGCTTCCTGGAGCTGGATCAGCTTATCTCTGTCCACGATGGCAGCTTTAGAGTTGTCGGCGACCTTCAGTGGCGTAGACGTCTTGTCTCTCTTGGCCTGGGCCCTGGTAGTAACAGCACCGACGATCTCTGGTCGGCAGGGCTGAGCCGGAGTAGCCACATTGTCCCGTAGCAGCTCCGTAAGGTCTCCATCGGGAAATGGCAATGGATCCTCCTCCACAACTTCGACGCGTTGGGTTGAGGCAGGACTCCACTCTGGATCGGGGTCGTCGGGTCGTCTCGCGCCATCGATGTTCCCGATCATCAAATCATACAGCGGCTTCTTCAGGCAAACCGCTTCGACTTCGCCTATGTAGAAAGGGGTGCTGACTTGAATCTTTGCAACTGGCGCTTTCACACATTTGCTGTCGGCCATGAGTGTCCATTTTGAATCGCCAGTGAACTGTTCTTTAGCGATTAGGTCTTCTTTGACGATGACCCCACTGCAGCCAGAGTCTCTTAGAACAGTCACTTCATGATTTCCGACGCGTCCCTTGGAAACAGGCATGTTCTGGACGGTCATCGCTGCGCTGGCGACGACGGGGATGGATTTTCCGTTGGCAAGGAGAAGTTGGCCATCGGTCATGCACTCTTGCACGTCCGCAGGAGTAGCTGTGCGCTTGGTCTCACTCGGAAGAATGACGCTCCCGCCGCACACTTGATGGTCAGATCTACTGTTTTGCCGTTGATTGGAGAAACGCCTCTGTCGGTTGCCCGCCGCTGCATTGTCCGTACTGCTCCGCTGTCCGCTACTTTTGTTTTGAGGACAGTTAGCCGCTCTGTGGTCTGTAGCGTTGCAGGTGAAACAGCCTCTTGAATGCCCTTCCCTGGGAGGAGGCGTGGAGTCCGTCTGTCTCTGGCTCGTCTGGCTCCCTGGATCTGGTTCCCATGGTTTCCAGTCTTCTGAAAATGTTTCGTCGCGCTGGGTGGCCCCAGGGTCTTCCCATGAGCGATGAGATATCTTTCAGCAGCCTCAGTCACATCTTTAAGCGTCTGCAGCTTTGTTCTTCTAAGTGGGTCGCTAGGTCCTTGTGACAGGCATTGAGAAATTGTTCCTTCACGATCAGGTCATGGAGACTGTCGTAAGACTTCCTTTCGCCTGATAACTCCACCCACTTGTGTAGATATGACGACAGGCGCTCCACAAACTGCTTTGGCGTCTCGTCTGACTTAGGCCGGCATTCACGGAAGCGTTTACGGTAGCCCTTCTCTGTAAAGTTGTAGCACTGCAATAGGGCCTCTTTCAAGACGTCGTAGTCTTTAGCGTCATCGTCCGACAATCTGGTGTAGACGTCGAGTGCTTGCCCCGTCAGAAGTGCACTTAGTCGAATCGCCCAGTCTTGAGGTTGCCAGTTAGAGCTTTTGGCAAACCTTTCAAATCTCGCCAAATAACTGTCGATCTGGTCCTTCCCGTCGACAAACGCTGGCAATTTTGGAGCTTTGTTGTCACTGATAACTTGTGGCGCATGCTGATTGTTTTGGATACGCGCCAACTCTAGCTGGTATTGACGCTCACCTTCAAGACGCTTCAGATCGAACTCTCTTTCTTTTTCTTGCCGCTGCTGTTCAATTTCTAAACGCTTCTCTTCTAATTCTCGTTCTTCACGGCGACGCTGCTCTTCTAATTCTCGTTCTTCGCGCCGTCGCTCATCTTCTCTTTCTTCACGCTGACGTTGTTCTTCTCTTTCTTGTATTCTCTCCTGAGACTTGACGTACTCCGTCAGCTGTTTGCCTTTCAGATTCAGTGCAATCCCTTTTTGCCAGAAGTCAGCCATCTTGATGCTTTTCTGGAAAGTTCTTTTCTGGAAGGTTCTTTTCTGGAAAGTTCTTTTCTGGAAAGTTCTTGACTGTGCTGCACCCTTCTAGACTGTTCTAGAACAGCACGCTTTCTGCAGTAGCGCTGATGCTTGCCACTAGTCGCCTTCGCTGACGCAGGCCCCGCTGTCCTCGTCGTATGCGACGATGCACCACGCTGGTGTTGATGTACACGCTCCTGTGCTGAAGTAGACGCGACGTCCGCTCGTCGTTCTCTCTCTAATACTGGCGATGTAGCTCCGAGACAGTACCTCGACGTAGTCTTGCGGCAGCCACGTAGTCCCGATCTGTTGTTCGCTCACGAAGCAACTCTTCAGCGACTACACGCCCTTGCAGTCAACCCGAATCTTTCGGGAATGTAGTCCCAGTATGTTGGCCCCTCTCGACGCAACTTGTTGGCGGCTACCCTCGATGACTGCCTCTCGTAACGTTGACTCGCTTGTTGTAGCAGTTGAACCCTTGGCTATGGCGTGGATCCCGGCTTGGCCCCCAAAATGTTACACTCGGTTTGATGTTGGTATTTTCTATCAGTAGTGGATTCAGCCCCAATGCTGAAGTACTGATGAGTGTAGCTCAGATTCGTTTATTCACGCAACCCACTCAATCAGCATACAAGTCACAAAGTCGACGTATGAAGTTTTCCACTTTTATTCAGCACACATCAACAACTGCATACAATCGCTCAATCGCCTTTCCACTCTCAAATTTACTTTCCAACTCACTATCAACAACAGCTATCTTCAACAACTGTGCGGCACACAATTTTATAACCTCTTTCTCTTCCCGAACAATTTCGAACACGGTAGAAATGACGCACTACCACCAATCAAATAAAAGATCGTCATCACTGACTTACGTCATACATATTTCTTCTGCTTCCGGGAACGTCTTCATACTTTGATATTTATCGGGAAGTTTCCATCGATAGTAAACATGCAGATCCAGAAAATTCTCCAATAATATCGACTAACGCAAATTATCAACGTTATACAAAGCCTCTCCTAACAACAATGCAAACTCAAATCAAAGGTAAATAAACTCTATTATTGAATACTTTGCAAATCGAAACGATTAGATCTAACGTGCGCGTTTCCGACGTACTACCATTTGCGTTTCAACGTAACACAGGGTATCAGTTATTTGTGCGATCCTGGAGATGACTTCTTGTCGGGACCCATTGTCTGATACAATAGCTCCTAAATATTTGAAGCTATGCACTGTGTTGAGGGATTGGCCTTGGACTTTGATGTCCGTGTTGATGCCATTGGTGATGTTGGTCATCATTTTGGTCGTCCTCGCAATTATTTCCATTCCATAGGCTCAGAGGTGGTGTCAAGCCTCTGGACCAGCTGTTCAAGTTCTTGTTCCTCTCCAGCCAATCCCTTAATGTTGTCGCCCGGGTCACCAAGGACCTCTCCTTCCGTTGGCCACCTGGACGGGGGTGATAAGTGTGCTACTGATGGACAACTTAGGAAGATCCCACCAGAAACAACATCATCATAGGAACTTGAAATGTCAGGACCCTAGCTGCGGAAGGAAAATTAGAAGAACTGGTCCACGAGCTGGACCACTATCGATGGAACGTTCTAGGTATCGGCGAACTACGCTGGGAAGGCCTAGGTAAAAACAACGACCGACAAAGGCCACAAGCTCTATTTCAGCTGTAGAGATGACAGGCACGAACACGGCGTTGGATTCTTGGTCCACAAGAACATTCTAGCCACTGTCATGGGTTGCCGCCCAGTCTCAGTAACTCATTACCATCCGTCTGAGAGCAGCACCTTTCAACATCATCATCGTCCAGGCCATTGCCCCAACATCAGACTATAACGACAGCGAAGTGGAGGATTTCTGTGAAAATCTAGGCTGTCCTTGATCAAGTGCCGAAGCAGGACATAGTCATAGTGGAAGGCGACTGGAATGCCAAGGTTGGTCAAGATGCGCACCACAACTGGGGAGACACATGTGGACCCCACTGCAACAACGAGACGAATGACAGGGGTCTAAGACTCTTGGAGTTCGCCAGATACAACAATCGGATATTGGCAAACAAGCTTGGTCTCAAAAAAACTCCAGACGATGGACATGGCACAGTCCCGGCGGGAAGCACCACAACCATATAGACTACATCATGGTCAAGAAACGCTTCAGATCAAGCATCAACATTGGCAGAACAAGCACTTTTCCAGGTGCAGACATCGAAAGTGACCACGATCTCGTGATGATGTCTTTCCGGCTCCATTTGAAGAGAAGACACACAGCAAAGTGCACTAGACTGAAGTTCGACATGGACAAACTGCGAGAACCGGAAGTGGCAGAAATACTTCAGGCCACAATTGTTCCACCACTGCTCAATTTTGAGTTGGTGAAGTAGATGTCAACACAATGATTACAACCTTCTGTGACAAAAGCCGCCACTGAGACCGTTAATAATAATAATAATAATAATAATAATAATAATAATAATAATAATAATAATAATAATAATAATTAATAATAATAATAATATCTTATTTTGTAAAGCGCAGTTCCAAACTAAAAAGTCTGCTCAAAACGCTCACACGCACACTCACACACACAGTTACACACAATGAACAACATATTGAATAATCACACAATGAACAACACCTTGCATAATAACACACAGTAAACATCTTGCATAATAACACAATGAAAAACATCTTGCATAATAACACAATGAACAACACCTTGTATAATAACACAATGAACAACATCTTGCATAATTACACAATGAACAGCATGCATAATAACACAATGAACAACACCTTGCATAATACACAACGACCAACACCTTGCATAATAACACAATGGACAACACCTTGCCTAAAACCACAATGAACAACACCTTGCATAATAACACAATGGACAACACATTCCACTGTTACAAACATTGAACAACATGCACAGTCACAAACAATGTACTACAACCTGCAGTTACACACAATGAACAACAACCTGCAGTAACACACAATAAACAACTTGCTGTCACACACAATGAACAACAACTTGCACAGTCACACACCTTGTACAATACCCTGCAGTCACACACAATGAACAACCACTTGCTCAGTTACACACAATCTACAAATTGCACAGTCACACACAATGAACAACAATATGCAGTCACACACAATGGACAACAATCTGCAGTCACACATAATGTACAACTTGCACAGTCACACACAATGTACAACCATCTGCAGTCACACACAATGAACAACAACTTGCACAGTCGCGCACAATGAACAACAACTTGCAGTCACACACAATGTACAACTTTCAGTCACACACAATGAACAACTTGCACAGTCACACACAATGAACAACAACAATGAATAACTTGCACAGTCACACAGAATGAACAACAACTTGCAGTCACACACAATGAACAACAACTTGCACAGTTACACACATTGAACAACAACTTGCAGTGACGCACAATGAACAACAACTTGCAGTCACACACACAATGTACAACAGCTTGCAGTCACACACAATAAACAACAATTTGCAGTCAGTCACAATGAACAACGTGCACTAATCCACATTAAACTTGCCATCAAACACAAGGAACAACTCGCATAGTCACACTCAATGAACAACTACCTGCAGTCACATATAATGAAAAACACCTTGCATAGTCACACGCAATGAAAAACAACTTCCAGTTACACACAATAAACAACAACTAGCACAGTCACGAACAATGACCAACAACTTGCACTATGCTATCCAATCATATCCTATCCCGTAACTCGAGAGTCTTTGGGGCACCACAGATGGTCGTTTAACCAGCGTACTCCATCTTTCTCTGTCCTCAGCAACCATCATGGCTTCGCTCAATGTCAAGCCAGTCCATTCTCGATTGTTGTCCTCCCATCTCTTTTTCTGTCTCCTTCTTCTTCTACCTTCTTGCACCGTGGCTTGCAGGATGGTCTTTGCAAGTCCTGGTACTCTGCTTCCGCAGCCTTACAATCGGAGTTTCCGCTTCTTCACCACTGTGAGCATGTCATGGTGTAATCCAATGGCTTGGGTGATGGTCTGTTCGACTTCGTCGTGGTGGTGATGTGCTGGGCATAGGAAATGCCCAGAAGCCGTCTGTAGCACCTCATCTCCATGCTTTGTATTCTTCGCTGAAGGTCTGCTGTTTCGCAAGCGTATGGGAAGATGGGAAGAGAAGACCAAAATGATGACCAACAACACCAATGGCATCAACACGGACATCAAAGTCCAAGGCCAATCCCTCAACACAGTGCGTAGCTTCAAATATTTAGGAGCCATTGTATCAGACAATGGGTCCCGATAGAAAGTCCTCTCCAGGATCGCACAAACACCTGCTGCCCTGACAAGGTTGAAACCCATTTGGAAAGACAGGACCATCGGTCTACATTCCAAAGTAAGACTGCTGCGCTCCCTTGTCATCTCCATCTTCCTATATGCTTGTGAAGTATGGACACTCACAGCAGATCTCCAACGAAGAATACAAAGCATGGAGACGAGGTGCTACAGAAGACTTCTGGGCATTTCCTATACCCAACACATCACCAACGACAAAGTCCGACAGACCATCACACAAGCCATTGGACAACACGATGACCTGTTTACAGTGATGAAGAAACGGAAACTCCGATGGTATGGCCACGTCACCAAATCATCAGGCCTTGCAAAGACTATTCCGCAAGGCACAGTGAAAGGAGGCAGAAGAAGAGGGAGACCGAAAAAGAGGTGGGAGGACAACATTCGAGAATGGACTGGTTTGACACTGAGCGAAGCCATCAGGGCTGCTGATGACAGAGAAAGATGGAGTATGCTGGTTAAACGATCATCTGTGGTGCCCCTACGACCTTAGGGTTACGGGACAGGACAGGATAAGATAGAATAGGATAGGACAGGAAGATGGAGATGACAAGAGAGCGCAGCACCCTGACCTTTAATTTAGACCGATGGCCCTGTCTTTCCAAATTGGCTTCAACTTTGTCAGGGCAGAAGTTGTTTGTGCGATCCTGGAGAGAACTTCCTGTCGGGACCCATTGTCTGATACAATGGCTCCTAAACACTTTGAAGGTATGCACTGTGTTGAGGGATTGGCGTTGGACTTTGATGTCCGTGTTGATGCCATTGCTCATCATTTTGGTCTTCTCTGCACTTATTTCCATTCCAAAAGCTCTGGAGGTGGTTTCAAGCCTCTGTACCAACTGTTCAAGTTCCTTTTCCTCATCAGCCAATCCATCACTGTCATCCGCAAAACGGAGATTGGAGATTGCTCTAACCCCTATGCTGACTGTGCCTTCGCGGTCTGCAAGGAAATCTGACATGATGAGCTCTAGGAAGATGCTGAAGAGTGTTGGAGAGAGTAGGCACCTTGGCGCACGCCGATTATTGTTCTGAACCAGTTCCCGATGGCGCTGTTGTGGAGGACTGCCCTGGTAACCTTGTCAAACAGGCTTTTGATGATTTAGATAATGTTTAGGGCTGACGTTGTACACTCTCATAGTTGCACACAGAGCTGCATGTCAGACTCGGTTAAACGCTTTCTTGAAGTCTACAAACACATGATATAGATGTTGCTGGCGCTGTAGGTATTTCTCACAAATTATTCCGAGGTTGAAAATATGTTCAGTGGTACTTCGCCCTGCCCTGAATCCTGCTTGTTCTTCAGCTCTGATTTGTTCAGATTGGGGTTTCAACCTATTCTATCCTGTCCCGTAACTCGGAGGTCGTAGGGGCACCACAGATGATCGTTTAACCAGCATACTCCATCTTTCTCTGTCCTCAGTAGCCCTGATGGCTTCGCTCAGTGTCAAACCAGTCCATTCTCGAATGTTGTTCTCCCACATTTTTTTCGGTCTCCCTCTTCTTCTACCTCTTTGCACTGTGCCTTGCAGAATAGTCTTTGCAAGGCCTGATGATCTGGTGACGTGGCCATACCATCGGAGTTTCCTTTTCTTCACCACTGTGAGCAGTTCATCCTGTTGTCCAATGGCTTGTGTGATGGTCTGTCGGACTTCGTCATTGGTGATGTGTTGGGTATAGGAAATGCCCAGAAGTCTTCTGTAGCACCTCATCTCCATGCTTTGTATTCTTCGTTGTAGATCGGCTGTGAGGGTCCATGCTTTGCAAGCATATAGGAAGATGGAGATGACAAGGGAGCGCAGCAGTCTTACTTTGGAATGTAGACTGAAGTCCGACAGACCATCACACAAGCCATTGGACAACACGATGACCTGCTCACAGTGGTGAAGAAAAGGAAACTCCGATGGTATGGCCACGTCACCAGATCATCAGGCCTTGCAAAGACCATTCTGCGAGGCACAATTGTGGTTCATTGTGCCTGACTGTGTGTCACTGTGCAAGTTGTTGTTGATGATGCGTGACTGTAAAAGTTGTTGAGGGTGCGTGACTGTGCAAGTTGTTCATTGTGCGTGACTGTGCAAGTTGCTGTTGAGGGTGCGTGACTGTGCAAGTTGTTCATTGTGCGTGACTGTGCAAGTTGCTGTTGAGGGTGCGTGACTGTGCAAGTTGTTCATTGTGCGTGACTGTGCAAGTTGCTGTTGATGGTGCGTGACTGTGCAAGTTGTTGATGGTGCGTGACTGCAAGTTTTGCGGCTGGAATGCCAAGGTTGCCAAAGATGCAAAACATAATTGGGTAGACAAATGTAAACCCCACTGCAATCACGAGATAAATGACAGCGGTCTAAGTAAGCTTTTAGGTTTTGAAGTTAGTTCAGCCAGGCTAGCTATAAATAGGAAAGGAAAGAAGAGCACCGGCGATGCTATTTTTAGCTAGCCTAGCTGAACTAACTTCAAAACCTAAATGCTTTGGTTGAGTCAGTGTGGATAAGGCTACCAGCTCAGTCTTCCATAACAGCGTCATCGGGAACTGGTTCAGAACAACACTCGCTGTGCGTCAAGGATGCCTACTCTCTCCAACACTCTTCAACATCTTCCTAGAGCGCATCATGTCAGATGCCCATGCAGATCACGAAGGCACAGTCTGCATAGGGGGTAGAGCAATATCCAATCTTCGTTTTGCGGATAACATTGATGGATTGGCTGGAGAGGAACAAGAACTTGAACCGCTGGTACAGAAGCTTGACACCACCTCCAGAGCTTATGGAATGGAAATAAGTGCAGAGAAGACCAAAATAATGACAAACAACACCAATGGCATCAACACGGACATCAAAGTCCCAGGCCAATCCCTCAACACTGTGCATAGCTTCAACTCATGGTCCTGTCTTTCCAAATGGGCTTCAACCTTGTCAGGGCAGCAGTTGTTTGTGCGATCCTGGAGAGGACTTGCTGTCGGGACCCATTGTCTGATACAATGGCTCCTACATATTTGAAGCTATGAGACCGAGTCTGGCATGCAGCTCTATGGGCAACAATGAAAGTGTACAACATCAGCCCTAAAATTATTGAAGTCATCTAAAGCCTGTATGACAAGGCTACCAGTGCAGTCCTCCACAATAGCGCCCATAGAGCTGCATGCCAGACTCGGTCAAACGCCTTGAAGTCTATGAACACATGATATAGATGTTGTTGGTGCTGTAGGTATTTCTAACAGATTATTCTGAGGTTGAAAATCTGTTCAGTGGTACTTCGCCCTGCCCTGAATCCTGCTTGTTCTTCAGCTATGATTTGTTCAGCTTGGGGTTTCAACCTGTTGAGTATTATTTTCAGGAGGACCTTGCTGGGATGGCTGATGAGGCTGATGGTGCGGTAATTTCCACGCTCCTGAAGGTTACCTTTTTTGGGAAGAGTGATGACAAGCGAATGGGTCCATGTTGTAGGCCACTCCACACTCTGCCAGATCTTGTTACAGATAATGGTGAAGTCATCAATCATCGCTTCTCCTCCTGCTTGTAGCAGTTCAGCGGGAATGTTGTCCACTCCCGCTGACTTCCCTTTCTTCAGCAATTGCACTGCTGCCTCAACTTCTTCCCGGAGAATTGGGAGGATTTCTTCTTCTTCTCTGTTCTCGGGACATGCTAAAACTGATGGGTCTACATTTGGTGTATGGTTGTAAAGGCCAGAGCAGTACTCTGTCCATCTGTCCAAGACTTCTTGTTCTCCTGTAAGGCATATGCCAGACATGCTTTGGATCGTGGAGACTTTGGGCTGTTTAACAGCCGCTTCACAGTCTGGTAGGCCTTCTTACTGTTGTTCTTGTTCAGACTGTTCTCTCTATTTCCTGGCATTGATCTTCCATCCATTTCTCCTTTGTTGTGCGCGTGCCTTTTCGGATGTCATTGTTGATTTTTCGGTAGACATCAGCTCCCTGTGAGGTGTTCTTTTTCTTTTTTTTATCTCTCTTCGTTTATCACACAGATCCAAAAGTTCAGGTGTGATCCACGGCTTCTTCTTTGGTCGGTGCTTGCCAAGGATCTTAGTGGCGGCATCTGTCACAGCTGAGTTGAAGGTGGTGGTCATGGTGTTGACATCTACTTCACCAGCCCCCAAAATGAGCAGTGGTGCAAATTTCCCTCCAATTGTGGCCTGAAATAGTTCTGCCACCTCTGTGTCTTGCAGTTAGTCCAGGTCGAACTTCAGTCTAGTGCACTCTCTTCAAGAGGAGCCGGAAGCGACCTTTTTTCCGAAATAAGAACGGGTCCTGGCCTAAAAATAGCTTCGCCCGAACATTTCCGAAGTTCGTTTCAGACAATCTCATGATCTCACCACAATTCGTATTATGATGTGTGCATGATATGATAAAATACTATTCACCCCCCCCCCCCTCCGAGAGTTCATATATTTAATGTAACATTAAATTGCCATATCTTTTATCTGATAACACAATATATATATATCATATATATATATATATATATATATATATATATATATATATATATATATATATATATATATATATTATATATATATGTGTGTGTGTGTTTTTCCCCTTACAAAATATAGTACAGTATTGCTGAGTGTTTATATTTCTCAATTAAAGCCAGTTGTTTAAAATTTAGATAACTAGCTTATTAAATTTACTTTTATGTTTATCAATTAAAGCAAATAGTTGTTTTTTTTTCAATTTAGATGATTACATTATTAGACATAATATGTGCTCAATATAATAGCATGTGGACTTATCCTGTTGTTGTTTTTTTGGGGGGGGGTTCCTAATGATACTGTATTAATAATACTAATTATTAATTATTTTATTGTGTGGTAGGAACATAGCTTACTTATATACATGATGTCGCACACAATATAAAAAAAAATCCCATATTAATGTTGTGTACTTGAAAAGTGAAGAGTACGTAGGCCTATATAATAAGCACACTCATAAGGTAGAAAGACTACTGTAAAAACAAGCTTTTTCATTTATTTCACAAAGAAAATCATAGTGAACACATATTTGATAACAGTGAATGGATCCAATTAGTAGATCGTAACTGTGAATATAATATGACAATATTGCAATATTGCAGCTTAGGTAATAATGCTTCATCGATTAAAATTTGGGGGCATAACGAACACACAGATAGATGAGCTGATCGCGCCATTTTCATCAAACTTTCTGGGCAGAAGGCGGAAGTAACGAGTGGCCGTTTGCATACTGCCAACTTCGGAAATGTTCGGGCGAAGCTATTTTTAATAATAATACAGGATGCTATGAACGCGCTTTTCCCCAAGGCTCAAAGCGCGGCGACCTATACCAACATACACGCTCACCTGTCTCATTTACCCTCACACACACCAAATACACATACATCACTCAAACAGGTGGTAGGCCAGGGCCCGTTCTTATTTCGGAAAAAAAAAGTCGCGAGCCGGGAAGACAGATCGTGGTCACTTCCGATGTCTGCTCCTGGAAAAGTGTCCTGCCAATGTTGATGCTTGATCTGAACCGTTTCTTGACCATGATGTAGTCGATCTGGTTGTGATGCTCCCCGCCGGGACTGTGCCATGTCCATCGTCTGGAGTTTTTTGTGGAGACCAAGCGTGTTTGCCAGTATCCGATTGTTGTATCTGGCAAACTCCAAGAGTCTCAGACCCCTGTCATTTGTCTCGTTGTTGCAGTGTAGTCCACATGTGTCTCCCCAGTTGTGGTGCGCATCTTGGCCAACCTTGGCATTCCAGTCGCCATGCACTATGACTATGTACTTCTTCGGCACTTGGTCAAGGACCGCCTGTAGATTGTCATAAAAATCCTCCACTTCGCTGTCGTCATAGTCTGATGTTGGGTCATAGGCCTGGATGATGGTGATGTTGAAAAGGGCTGCTCTCACGACGGATGGTAATGAGTCTACTGGAGACTGGGCGGCAACCCATGACTGATGGACAATTTAGCAAGATCCGCACAAGAAACAACATCGTCATAGGAACCTGGAATGTCAGGACCCTAACTGCGGAAGGAAAATTAGAAGAACTGGCCCACGAGCTGGATCACTATCGATGGAACGTTTTAGGCATCAGCGAATTGCGCTGGAAAGGCCTAGGTGAAACAACGACCGACAAAGGCCACAAGCTCTATTTCAGCGGTAAAGATGACAGGCACGAACACGGCGTTGGATTCTTGGTTTCAACCTGCTGAATATTATTTTTAGGAGCATCTTGCTGGGATGGCTGATGAGGCTGATGGTGCGATAATTGTCACCCACCTGAAGTACCCTGATGCGAAAGAATAGTGGCACGCAACTGGGTCCATGGTGTAGGCCACTGTCCACCTTGCCAGATCTTGTTATAGATAATGGTGAGGGCGTCAATCATCGCTTCTCTTCCTGCTTGAAGCAATTCTGCAGGTATGTTGTCCACTCCCGCTGACTTCATTTTCTTCAGCGATTGCACTGCTGTCTCAACTTCTTCTCGAAGAATTGGGAGGAATTTTCTTCTCTGTTCTGGTCTCCGTTTGGTGTGTGGTTGTAAAGGTCAGAGCAGTATTCTGTCCATCTATCCAAGACTTCTTGTTCTTCTGTAAGTCATATGCCAGATTTGCTTTGGGCTAGACTTCTCTTCCGCATTTAACACCATACAACCATACATTTAACACATACAACCCCACCTCATGGCTCGCAAACTTCTGGCTCTGAATGTCAGCCCGAGACTGGTCCTTTGGATTGTCAACTTTCTTGTCAACCGCTCACAGTCTATCCGCTTTCAACACTGTCTTTCTTCCTCCCGTTCCACCTCCACTGGCTCTCCCCAAGGCACTGTTCTCTCCCCTGTTCTCTTCACACTCTACACAAACGACTGCTCTGGCTCCACCGACACCCCTTTCATCAAATACTCTGACGACACCGCTCTACAAAATCTCTCAAATTCTCACTCCGTCTATGTAGAAGAAGTCTCTAAGTTCACCGCATGCTGCAATGATAACTATCCTAACCTGAATGTAAAGAAGGCAAAAGAACTTATAATAGATTTCAGAAGAAACCCTGTTGCCATACCAGACTTGGAGAAAGGGGGAGAAAGGGTGGAAAGAGTCAATGAGTACAAATACTTAGACACCATTGTAGACAATAAACTCAATTTTAATTCCAACACAACAAGCGTACACAAGAAATGTCAATCCAGAATATATTGCCTTCAGAAGCTTCGCTCCCTCAATGTCAGTCGTCCCGTGTTAACCAACTTTTACAGATGTTTTGTTCAGTCTGTTGTGACCTTTGGCTTCCTGTGTTGGTATGGAGGGTTGAGTGAAAAACACAAGAACGTATTGAACAGGATTGTACACGTCTGTGCGAAAGTGACGGGTGAAAGGCAGGATGAATTGTGTGTGTTGTACGAACGTCAGGTTGAGCGAAAGGCATATCAGATTGCGAGTGACTCGAGCCATGCTCTGGCTACACACTATGAACTCATGCCGTCAGGGCGCAGACATCGAATGGCAAAAATGTCCACAGTGAGAGCAAGAAAGAGTTTTGTGCCCAATTCCATTCATGTTATGAATATGTCGCGAGCAAGATTGTAGGAATGAGTGTTCATGATCTATGTACAATTGTGTTTATGGTGAGATATGTGTTTTTTTTTCCTGATGCAATGTTTAAGTGATATTTGGAACGTATCCTAGTTAATAATGTGCTCCTAGTTACTATGGGTGTGTGCGTGTGTGTATGCGTGTGTGTGTTAATGTGTGTGTGTGTGTGTGTGTGAAGGATGAGAACGGATTTAGTCTATGTATCTTAGAGAAATGACATGTTTTAATGTTTGAATAAATGTGATAGTAAGTGTGCTGTGCGAAAGGCAATATTTAGTCTATGTATCTTAGAGAAATGACATGTTCAATGTTGGAATAAATGTGATAGTAAGTGAGCTGTGCGAGAACTTGAAAGTAATGTCCAGTCTATGTGCCGTATAAGTAGTAAGGAAATGAATATGTTGTGTTATATAATTATGTATGCATAAAATGCTAATACGTTTCTTAGTTCTTGTCCATGTACTCTTAATTTTTATGTCGGATTGCAGACCATGTATTGAATTTCTCAGTTTGAGATCAATAAAGTTATATTGTATTGTATTGTATTGTATTGTATTGTATTGTATTTAAACATGTCAACCGCTTCACAGTCTGATAGTCCTTCTTGCTGTTGTTCGTTCAGACTGTTCTCTATTTCCTGACATTGATCTATCCAGTTCTCCTTTGCTGTGCGCATGCATTTTCGGATGTCATTGGTGATTTTTCGGTATGCATCAGCTCCCTGTGAGGTGTTCTCTTTCTTTTTCATCTGTCTTCGTTTGTCACGCAGGTCCAAAAGTTGGGCGGTGCTTGTCAAAGATTGCAGTAGCGGCATCTGTCACAGTTGAGTTGAAGGTGGTGCTCATGGAGTTGACATCTGCTTAACTCGCTCCCAAAATTAGCAGTGGTGCAAATTTCCCTCCAATTGTGGTTTGGATTATTTCTGCCACCTCCGGGTCTTGCCGTTTGTCCAGGCCGAACTTAAGTTTGGTGCACTTTGCTGTGTGTACTCTTTTCAAGTGGAACCGTAAAGACATCATCACAAGATCGTGGTCACTTCCGATATCTGCTCCTGGAAAAGTGCGTGTCCTCTCAATGTTGACGCTGGATCCATCGTCTGGAGTTTTGGTGGAGACCAAGCGTGTTTGCCAGTATCAGATTGTTGTATCTGGCAAAACTCACGAGTTGTGTTGCAGTGGGGTTTACATTTGTCTACCCAATTATGTGTTGCATCTTGGACAACCTTGGCATTCCAGTCGCACAATTTGCAGTCACGCACCATCAACAACTTGCACAGTCACGCACAATGAACAACTTGCACAGTCACGCACCCTCAACAGCAACTTGCACAGTCACGCACCCTCAACAGCAACTTGCACAGTCACGCACCCTCAACAGCAACTTGCACAGTCACGCACAATGAACAACAACTTGCACAGTCACGCACCCTCAACAGCAACTTGCACAGTCACGCACAATGAACAACTTGCACAGTCACGCACCCTCAACAGCAACTTGCACAGTCACGCACCAATGAACAGCAACTTGCACAGTCACGCACCCTCAACAGCAACTTGCACAGTCACGCACAATGAACAACAACTTGCACAGTCACGCACAATGAACAACAACTTGCACAGTCACGCACAATGAACAACAACTTGCACAGTCACGCACAATGAACAACAACTTGCACAGTCACGCACAATGAACAACAACTTGCACAGTCACGCACCCTCAACAGCAACTTGCACAGTCACGCACAATGAACAACAACTTGCACAGTCACGCACCCCAGTCACGCACAATGAACAACAACTTGCACAGTCACGCACCCTCAACAGCAACTTGCACAGTCACGCACAATGAACAACAACTTGCACAGTCACGCACCCTCAACAACTTTTACAGTCACGCATCATCAACAACAACTTGCACAGTGACACACAGTCAGGCACAATGAACCACAATTTGCACAGTGACGCACAGTCAGGCACAATGAACCACAATTTGCACAGTGACGCACACCACGAAAAACAACTTGCACACAGTCAGGCACAATGACTACAATTTGCACAGTGACGCACCATCAACCACAATTTGCACAGTGACGCACCACGAACAACTTGCACAGTCAGGCACAATGACTACAACTTGCACAGTGATGCACCACGAACAACTTGCACAGCCAGGCACAATGACTACAACTTGCACAGTGACGCACCATCAACCACAACTTGCAGTCACAATGTACATCAATGGAAGGCAAACCCCAATAGCAGTTCTGACGCATTGTGTGTAATAATCCCTTTCATCTCTGCGGTGGTAATTATAATGATTCAAACAGGAACACAGCGAAGATGATCTAGGCAGCACGGTGATGATGATGATGATGATGATGATGATGATGATGATGATGATGATGATGATGATGATGATGATGATGATGATGATAGCAGCTCAGCGATGATGATGATAGCAACAGTGATGATGATGATGATGATGATGATGATGATGATGATGATGATGATGCTGATGATGCTTACCTTGATGTCGGTGGCATTGGGCATCCTACGTGGACGGCGGAAGCACCAAGGTCAGTACTGGCTTCTTGGTGCTGTGTTTGTTGTTAATACTGATGGTAGCGGTGGCGGCTTCGGAGGTGTTAGTGGGGAGGTGGTCATGATTATGCTGCTGCAGATGATGATGGTGGTGGTGGTGGTAATCTTGCATGTGTATTAATGTTGCAGTTGTGTGCATGCTGTTGTTGCAGTAGGTGGTTGTGGTAGTGCTGCTGTTGTAATTAATCTACTCTTGTTGTTGTTGATTGAGATCAGATTTGAAAGCAGTGTCATGTAATGTCATGGAATGGATTTCTATGTTTCAGCTAAAAAGCTGAAGCAAGCGCGGGCGTAAGTACTAACACCGTGTGCAACATTGTACACAACCGCCAAATAAAAGCCAAACACACTAAGAATTTAGCAGAAGTACCAACATTTGATGTGTTTTGAGTCACATGCATTGCAATGTGAAACTAAGTACTAACTCATCTTCCCAGCTACCCACCGACCCACTCCCAAAATACTAAAAAAATCCAAATTGTTTTCAAATCTGTGCGAGATAAGTCCTAAACAGTCCAAAACTGACATCTACACAAAAATGTCAGTCCGTCAGTCTGTCTATCCGCCATCCGCTGTGTGGGCAAAACTTGCAAATGGATTATTATCTCAGAACCTATTTAATCTTTCACAACCAAACTTGTTAAGATGGTGTATATCCATGAATGATTGGTGAATGAATGTCTTCACTTCAAGGTCAAGGTCACAGGGTCAACAAATGTTAGTCCAAAAATGACAATGTTTCACAAAATTATAGTTTCTTTTTTTTCTAGGTTCCTAATATTGCACTTATGATTCTTAATATTGAACTTATGATTCATAATATTGAACTTATGATTCTGTGATACATGATACATACAATGAGACACATACTAAACCCATTTGGTCAACCTCACTCCAAGGTCAAGGTCACTAGAGCTGTCCAAAGTCGGTTAGTATAGGTATTTTTGACCCTAAACTATGAGAGATATAAAGTCCAAACTTGTATTTAGAGATGATAGGTTAATTTTTCATGTATGTTCCGCTTTTGCGTTGAACGAGAAGGTCGGAGTCATATAAGGCCTTGTAGACACATTTTTTTTAAATATGTCCTCGTACGGTGGAATGGCTGTTTATTTAAGCCATAGTATGAAACAACATTGATGAAACATGCTTGAGAGGTCACGTGAGGTCAAAGTCAGTTAGTTAGTTATTCATTGCTTTCAGGGTCCAGCGACTGCAAAGAGCCGAATCAGGACCACAAAATCAAGACCACAACTTCGCTGAAAGAAGACTCAACCATGATCCGCATTAAAAATCTGCCAAAACAACCCTAGCGGTAACACTGAAGGCACTCCACCAGCCAATCACTTTACAATAAAGACATCCCACACAGAAGACGCTGATGCTATACTTTAATTTATGGAACCCCCGTTTACAAAAAAAAAATAGAATACAAACATCATTAAAAAATATCAACAAAACACATACATATAAAATGCCTATATTGCCAAATAATAACATCATAGGAAGCCCCAGTGACCACCTGGCAGAAAGCGTCCAATATTCCCAAGCTGATCCAACAGACCTCAGGCACAAATGAGTTTTGTCCCATAAGAGTTTTCAAGGGAAAAGGTAGGTGACTGGTCTAGCGAAGAAGAAGATAGTATGGTAGATTGATAGAACAGAGTAGGAATGAGAATGAACAAAGGAGAAAGACAGTGACAGTGGAAATTTAATGCACTAAATTTCTATAAAGCGGGGATACTATTTATACTGAAACCCCCGGTACCTCCACGGGGTGCGAGGTCAAAGTCATCCCCAATGTCACTGAAGGTCAAGGTCATCCCAAGGTCACCGTTTTATAGGCATAATACAATTTTTGTTGTTCTTTATTTCGTAATACATGAGTGAGCCGGAAAGTAAAGAGCATAGAACGATCAAAGTTGGTATTACTTTTCATTTCAATGCCACCATTTTACTTTGTTTTTTCTTGGCACTCCTTTTCATGTTAAATATTTCGAGTTCCATAAGGAGCATGCGAGTCATATGGGCTTTGCCCTTCTAGTTTTTAGGTGGGGGCCAAACGCTCAAAATATTGTTTAGAGGAAAACGGGTTTCAAATCCTAATTTAGAAATGTGCTCACTAGACCACCTGTATAATCATTGTCATGGCAAATGTTTTTAAATACAGAGATCACTAGACCACCTGTATAATCATTGTCATGGCAAATGTTTTTAAATACAGAGATCGACTGGTCCGACACTTGTTTACGACTCATGGGGTCCAGAAAAAACGCAATTAACCTTTTGTACCGTCCTAAAAATTCAAAGTGCTTTAAAGCATGTTAATGCGGGTTCAATTTACTGTCCAGACATAAAGTATGCCTACATCATAGGTGTTCTATTCGACCATTGCGCGAGAACCGCCTACTTCTTAACCTACCCATAGACTTAAAAAAATGCACACAACAGAATAAGTGTCGCGCACAAATTATGTTTTTTGGGGAGGGAGTCGGAGGGCTTGCATGCTCGGTTTCACTTATATGCATGTAATTTACATAGTCCTTGAAAGCAACCTCTCTGCTTGGACACACAATAAAACCGGTCAAGTATTCGTCGATTTCCGGGCAATGGCAACACCGCGTACCACGGAAAACAACTGCCGACCACGTTCATTCAGCAATCCCTCGATACACTCCCCATAATCCCCATACACACATCGCTAGCCACACCGACAAGTGGAAGAAATGGACAGGCAATACAAATTATCAAACACTATCTATATATCGGTTCTCATATTGATAGAGACTGACCAACTGGAATACCAATAACGTTATCGCTAAAATAATAACACATCAAAGTGAATATTGTTGATAGCTGTTATATTGTTAGGCAGACTATTAGGCAAGCGATTGTTTCAAACATCAAACATGGATGGCGCTGGAAATGCCACGCCTCCTGACGACAGCTGAAGACAAATCAATCGAAGTGTCGAAAACTCTCTGCGTCACCACCCTTAATTTCTTTCCAACGACCTGATTGGGTGCGGGACTGATGATGATAAATACATATATAGTTTTAAACTGTTATTATGTTCCTGTTGTAATTGTTTTTGAAGTAATACAAATAAACGGTATGGTATTGTATGGTGATGTACCACACTGTATTGTATGGTGGTGTACCACACTGTATTGTATGGTGGTGTACCACACTGTATAGTATGGTGGTGTACCACACTGTATTGTATGGTGGTGTACCACACTGTATAGTATGGTGGTGTACCACACTGTATTGTATGGTGGTGTACCACACTGTATTGTATGGTGATGTACCACACTGTATTGTATGGTGGTGTACCACACTGTATAGTATGGTGATGTACCACACTGTATTGTATGGTGATGTACCACACTGTATTGTATGGTGATGTACCACACTGTATTGTATGGTGATGTACCACACTGTATTGTGGTGGTGTACCACACTGTATAGTATGGTGATGTACCACACTGTATTGTATGGTGATGTACCACACTGTATTGTATGGTGATGTACCACACTGTATTGTATGGTGATGTACCACACTGTATTGTATGGTGATGTACCACACTGTATTGTATGGTGATGTACCACACTGTATTAGTATGGTGGTGTACCACACTGTATTGTATGGTGGTGTACCACACTGTGTTGTATGGTGATGTACCACACAGTATAGTATGGTGATGTACCACACTGTATAGTATGGTGATGTACCACACTGTATTGTATGGTGGTGTACCACACTGTATTGTATGGTGGTGTACCACACTGTATTGTATGGTGGTGTACCACACTGTATTAGTATGGTGATGTACCACACTGTATAGTATGGTGATGTACCACACTGTATAGTATGGTGATGTACCACACTGTATAGTATGGTGATGTACCACACTGTATTGTATGGTGATGTACCACACTGTATTGTATGGTGATGTACCACACTGTATTGTATGGTGGTGTACCACACTGTATTGTATGGTGATGTACCACACTGTATAGTATGGTGGTGTACCACACTGTATTGTATGGTGGTGTACCACACTGTATTGTATGGTGATGTACCACACTGTATTGTATGGTGGTGTACCACACTGTATTGTATGGTGGTGTACCACACTGTATTGTATGGTGGTGTACCACACTGTATAGTATGGTGATGTACCACACTGTATAGTATGGTGGTGTACCACACTGTATTGTATGGTGGTGTACCACACTGTATAGTATGGTGATGTACCACACTGTATTGTATGGTGGTACCACACTGTATTGTATGGTGGTGTACCACACTGTATTGTATGGAGATGTACTACACTGTATTGTATGGTGGTGTACCACACTGTATAGTATGGTGATGTACCACACTGTATAGTATGGTGATGTACCACACTGTATAGTATGGTGATGTACCACACTGTATAGTATGGTGATGTACCACACTGTATTGTATGGTGATGTACCACACTGTATAGTATGGTGATGTACCACACTGTATAGTATGGTGATGTACCACACTGTATAGTATGGTGGTGTACCACACTGTATTGTATGGTGGTGTACCACACTGTATAGTATGGTGATGTACCACACTGTATAGTATGGTGATGTACCACACTGTATTGTATGGTGGTGTACCACACTGTATAGTATGGTGGTGTACCACACTGTATTGTATGGTGATGTACCACACTGTATAGTATGGTGGTGTACCACACTGTATTGTATGGTGGTGTACCACACTGTATTAGTATGGTGGTGTACCACACTGTATAGTATGGTGATGTACCACACTGTATTGTATGGTGGTGTACCACACTGTATTGTATGGTGGTGTACCACACTGTATTGTATGGTGATGTACCACACTGTATTTTATGGTGATGTACCACACTGTACAGTATGGTGGTGTACCACACTGTATTGTATGGTGGTGTACCACACTGTATTGTATGGTGGTGTACTACACTGTATTGTATGGTGGTGTACCACACTGTATTGTATGGTGGTGTACCACACTGTATTGTATGGTGATGTACCACACTGTATTGTATGGTGGTGTACCACACTGTATTGTATGGTGTACCACACTGTATAGTATGGTGATGTACCACACTGTATTGTATGGTGATGTACCACACTGTATGTATGGTGGTGTACCACACTGTATTGTATGGTGTACCACACTGTATAGTATGGTGGTGTACCACACTGTATTGTATGGTGATGTACCACACTGTATTGTATGGTGATGTACCACACTGTATTGTATGGTGGATGTACCACACTGTATTGTATGGTGGTGTACCACACTGTATTGTATGGTGATGTACCACACTGTATTGTATGGTGGTGTACCACACTGTATTGTATGGTGATGTACCACACTGTATTGTATGGTGATGTACCACACTGTATTGTATGGTGGTGTACCACACTGTATTGTATGGTGGTGTACCACACTGTATAGTATGGTGGTGTACCACACTGTATAGTATGGTGGTGTACCACACTGTATTGTATGGTGGTGTACCACACTGTATTGTATGGTGATGTACCACACTGTATTGTATGGTGGTGTACCACACTGTATTGTATGGTGATGTACCACACTGTATTGTATGGTGATGTACCACACTGTATTGTATGGTGATGTACCACACTGTATTGTATGGTGATGTACCACACTGTATTGTATGGTGATGTACTACACTGTATTGTATGGTGATGTACCACACTGTATTGTATGGTGATGTACCACACTGTATTGTATGGTGATGTACCACACTGTATTACCACACACTGTATTGTATGGTGATGTACCACACTGTTTTGTGTGGTGGTGTACCACACTGTATAGTATGGTGGTGTACCACGCTGTATAGTGTGGTGATGTACCACACTGTATTGTATGGTGATGTACCACACTGTATTGTATGGTGATGTACCACACTGTATAGTATGGTGATGTACCACACTGTATTGTATGGTGGTGTACCACACTGTATTGTATGGTGATGTACCACACTGTATTGTATGGTGGTGTACTACACTGTATTGTATGGTGATGTATCACACTGTATTGTATGGTGGTGTCCCACACTGTATAGTATGGTGATGTACCACACTGTATAGTATGGTGATGTACCACACTGTATAGTATGGTGATGTACCACACTGTATTGTATGGTGATGTACCACACTGTATTGTATGGTTGTGTACCAAACTGTATAGTATGGTGATGTACCACACTGTATTGTATGGTGATGTTCCACACTGTATTGTATGGTGATGTACCACACTGTATAGTATGGTGATGTACCACACTGTATTGTATGGTGATGTACCACACTGTATAGTATGGTGGTGTACCACACTGTATTGTGTGGTGATGTACTACACTGTATTGTATGGTGATGTATTACACTGTATTGTATGGTGGTGTACCACACTGTATTACAGATCCGCAGTACCATCCAAGTCGAGGTTATTCGTGAAGCCGTCGGGATCGGGAAGAGGGATGGAAATCCCATCACAGGCCTCATCCGTCGCCTCTTCAGTCGGCGATGAAGGCAGCACGGTGGCTTCCAATGCCGATGAAATGTCTTCCGTCCACTCAACCGGGTATTGCAAAGCATGCCCTTATGCCCCTTCCCGCTCAAACAACTCCCCTTCGCTCCCCTCCACCCCCCCCCCCCCCCGACTTCCACACACACACACACATACCTATATACACACAGAGCTAAAGCAACGTCTTACATGTTAACCCAGCAAGTACCCTTCTCCTCTCCCACCACCCCACTCTCACATCTTCCTCCCCCCCCACACACACACATAGCCAAAGCACGGCAATTTCTTAAAGATTCACATGTCACCCAAGAAGATCCCTCTCCCCCAAACATAGCCAAGGCACGGCAATTTCTTAAAGGTTCACATGTCACCCAAGAAGGTCCCTCACCCCCACTTACAAAATTAAGCTAGACAGCAATTTAGTGTGCGTGTTTGTGTGTGTGTGTGTGCGTGTGTGTGTGTTTGTGTGAATATCAATAGGCAAGTTCACTGTCAGTAGTTTTGGGACCATACACATGATCGAGAGCTAAACGTGGGAGTGTGGTCATTGTCCGCTAACCTCGGGGGTCGATGTCTATTGTATTTATTTATTTATGATGCATTTTTCTGTGATGGAGGTGGTGCTGAGGGTAACTAAGTTATATACTTTTCTGTTGCAGAGGGTAACTAAGTTATATACTTTTCTGTTGCAGAGGGTAACTTTTTCTGTTGCAGAGGGTAGCTAAGTTATACACGTTTCTGTTGCAGAGGTGCTTCGGAAAGTAACGAGCCAAGCTCTGTTGCATACTCACAAGATGAACATGCCTAATGCCACCACAATGTTACTTAGACATACAATCGTCCGTCGGTCTTCAGCACAAAGTCCGGTTGTAATGATTACCCAGTTTGGTGGTTATGTCTAACGGCACGTTTTGCATTGTTAATAAATTGTGTTGCATTTTCTCTCAGTTTTCACGATGTGATGTCTTCCTTTAATTACAAAGCGAAATGTCCATCCACACACTTCTCCACAATTGCCGCCATTTTGAATTCATGTCCCGCACCAGTTACAAGTGCAAGTCCCTACACAGTTTGGTTGACATGGTACTTTCAATCGACATTCCTGTCCTATCCTATCCCGTTACTCGAAGGTCGTTGGGGCACCAAAGATGATCTTTTAACCAGCGTACTCCATCTTTCTCTGTCCTCAGCAACCCTCATGGCTTCGCTCAGTGTCAAGCCAATCCATTCTCGAATGTTGTCCTCCCACTTCTTTTTCTGTCTCCTTCTTCTGCCTCCTTGCACCGTGCCTTTCAGGATGGTCTTTGCAAGGCCTGATGCTCTGCTGACGTGACCATACTATCTGAGTGTCCGCTTCTTCACCACTATGTACATATCATCGTGCTGTCCATTGCTATGTAAATTACAAGAACACGTATTAATTTCAGTTATCTCGTGATAAAAGATAAAAGATGTTATATCCTTGTGTGACAGGACAGGGATAGGTATAAGAATTAATCCAGTCCAAACAAGGAGTTTGGTTGTTTTTTTTCCGGCAGTTCTTTTATTTTCCAAAAAAGATAGTTTTGCACAAGGTACGACGATACTTTTTTTTTATATAATATTTTTTTTAAAAATAGGATGCAAGTAATGACGGAATAAAGAAGGGAATTTGTGGAACCAGGGCCTACATATTCTTATCAACATGAACACATTTCAGAAAGTCTTGCTTCTGAGATTATATAGCAAAGTGAATGAAAAATATCTGAATGTATACCTTAATTCCAAAAGTGATCACAAAGTATTCAAATTTTCCAAAGAATAATACTCATGATATCATTAGCCTATTAATAAGTTTGGAACCACTTGCGACTTTTGCATTTTTTCAACATTATGAAATTTTATTTTAATTTTGTCACGGACCTATTACATGTATTAGTGTACAACGTTATGAGGGACACAATTGGCAAATGTGCTTCCAATTTTATAAGTTTTATTGATACTGGAACATAATTACTTAATTTGCTTAGACTTTGCGTCCAAAGCGGATCGAGATTATCCAATCAGCATGCAATATTTCTGACCAATCAGAAGGCTATTTTGGCAGCTAATCACAGTACGGATGCCTAGCTATTGCAGCAGCTATATAAATGCGCGGGATTTTTTTTTCTTTAATCGATTCGAACTTCTGCTTTCAAAGGGTCAGGACGGGTCTGCCTCTGCTGCCACGAATACAGCTCATCATTTGTTTTTTCATGCCAAGTCGGCCATCTTGAATTTGAGCATTCTCTCAGCAATCTTCGCACCCTGTGCGCCTCTTGGACACTAGAAATAACTCTTCTGCCTGTCATCGTCTGCTTTTCTACACCAGCACTTCTTCTACAACTACATCTACACTGCACTTCACCCCATTCTTCAACTACACCTCCACACCTCCTCTACACCTACTAGTCAACTTAACATTCCAACCTCCACCCCACTTCTCTTTTTCGCTGCTGCTTCCTCTACTTCCGCCATAGTCTTCACCTACACCCCTGTACTATCTTCTCCATAGACTACTTTGTCGTGAGACACGAGCTCACCCTACACTTCTGCACCTTTATTTTCCACTGTCTACTATGTCGTGGGACATGAGCCCACACTTCACTTCTCCACTTCAATCTTCTTCTCCCTAGACGGTACCTTTCCTAACTCTATTTCCCTACCCCACTGGCTGCTATTTGTTTTTGCCCCACTGCCCTCAAATTCAAGATTCATACTATCATTTTCGATTTAGATTTTATTTTTTTATATCCGCCATTTTTTCCCCCTCGGACACCAGGCCACTCCCTTGGGCGAACGTTTGAATAATTTTTTGTCGATTCTTTAAACCTATCTATCGATCACACTTGTTTACTTCCTCTCATTCATATTTACACAAATTATTAGTTATATCTTAACTTACCTCATTTACGTGCCCGTCCCTCGGACGTTAATCGATGCCGAGAGGCACTCTGTCTAGCTCGTCCTCGGATGAGGAGAGCTTAGCAATTGGATCTACAGGTACCCCCCTGGGGACTACAAAGCATAATATTACCAAATTTCTGAGAGGTATGAATAAACTCACCAATGAAAGTACTGATGCAGCCGACTTAATGATCGGAAAAAAAACGCAAATCGAAACGCCGCAATAGAAAAGATAAACAAAAGGCTTCAAGAAGCCGTTTCAGATCATCTTCAGCCTCTGAGGCCAGCTGTAGTCATAGCGCTGGCTCTCATGACCATGAACATACCATGAGCCCAGCCTCGGACACTCCTGTCTCTCCTTCGGGGCCTGGCACTCCGGGGAGCTGCGCTGGGAACAGTCCGGGAACCAGTGTGGGGGACCCCGCAGTCTCGCGGACTTCTCCGCTGGTCCCCGTGACTGTCCACTCGCCGGTCGTCTCCCATTCTAGACCAGAAAGTGCAGATGAAGAGGTGGTGGCGATCTGGGAGACGGTCGGGGATAAAAGCAAAAACAAAAATAAAACCAAAAATCCTAACCCCGATGGGCTCCCCGGCCCTGGGGACGTGGCGGATCATTTGAACTCTACGTCTGCAGATGTTGATCTAACTCTGCCCCGTGGACTCACGTATGCAGAGAAAGCAAAGCTGGGACCTGGTCCCGCTAGAGCAAATCGGCCCGTTCGGCTCCCGACCTCCAGAGGAAGGGCTGACGTGGTCGACCACTCAGTGGTCCTGAGGGACCTGGGTGGAGGTATCGCCACGTTCGCTGGGCTGGGTCCCATGCGACAGCATAAAATGATGCAAGACCTCTTTGGGGAGGTTACTAACATTAGACAAACGCCATCGGGGGTACATCAACTGCGCAGCAAGGTAAAATTTTCGTACCAAAATCTTTAGTGTCATCCATATGTCCACACTCATACCCCAGGCCATCACTGTTGGGGTCGTTTGGGGCCTCCCGGGCGATGGCGAGGATGGCACCATGCTAAAAGAGATCAAGGATGAGCTCAGTGGCCAGGGCATTCCGGCGGTGTCCGTCACTCGTCTCCAGCGCTCGGGGGGCTTCCCCTCGGCCGCCATCAAAATTGTTTTCGGATTGAAAGACCTTCCAATTTCTGTTCGTCTGGGCCGCACCTGGTTCGACGTGGACCCCTTTGTGGCCCCGGTCCTGCGCTGCACGCGCTGCCAGCTTCTTGGTCACGTTAAGTCGCAATGCAAGCGCAGGACTGATAGGTGCGCCAGGTGCGGGAAGGACCACAAAACGGCAGTTTGCGATAGTAAAACCTTGATCTGTGTTTACTGTAATGGAGCCCATTCCGCCGAGTGGGGAGGGTGTCCCGAGGTGGATGTCCGCCGTAGGGCAAATAGGCTCAGGGGGGCCACGTACATGCCCTTTGCGACTGCTGTGGCAGAAGCGAGGGCTTGTTCCGACGCTACCCTGCCCCTGTGCGCCCGCATGCATCCCGACCCACGGCTGGGCCCACCGTTGTGGCCTCTGCCGCCTCCCTACCAGGAGCCAGAGTTGGCTCCGGAGTCAACACCCCAATACATCGTGGCACTGCAACACAAAACCCTGCGGCCCATGCCGCACCGACTCCTGTATCCCGAGATGGGGCCCCACGTGACCCCAACAAAATACAATCCAAAACCCCGGGGGTTACACCCAAGCCAACAAATGTTCAAAAAAAGGAAACCGACAGTGGACAGCACGCCTTCTTCCACTCGGAATATTACTATTTCTCGGGGGGTCGCTGCATCCCCGCCGGACGTCCCGGTGCCCACCCCGTCCGAGCAGGCTCGTCCTGACTTTCAGGACGAGTACAGGCAGATTGAACAGTCACTGGAGGAGGGGCTCCGGGAGCTCCCGCTGGAGTGCGCCGCCCCCCCCCCCCCCCCCCCTGAAGAGTATGGTCCGCCTGCTTATGGCCCTATTCAAAATGCTCTGCCGATCACTTCATGCCGACAGACACTAAACTAAATACTATCAGGCTTGCCCGCCTCCTACTCTTGTCTCTTTTGGCCGTCGCCATGGCCAGAGCTCCCGACTCTATTTTTATTCTGCAGCTTAACTGCAAAACCGCCAACTCCTTCAACGACTCCGTCCCCCTATTGGCCGAATCTATCTCTAGGGCAGACGTTTTATGCCTGCAGTCGTTATGCTGCGATAGATTTGGCTTGTGCATGCCGGTTTGTGAAACCAAGTGTGACGGCGTCATCCGTGTTTCCTTGTGCATGCCGGTTTGATTGATTGGTTAGTTACAGTAGTTAGTTATTCATTGCTTACAGGGTCCAGCGGACTGCAAAGAGCCGAATCAGGACCACAAAATCAAGACCACAACTTCGCTGAAAGAGGACTCACCCATGATCCGCATCAAAGATCTGCCGAAACAACCCTTGTGGTAACACTGAAGGCACTCCACCAGCCAGCCACTTCACAATAAAGACATCCCACGCAGGGGACGCTGAGGCTATACTCTAATTTATCGAACCCCCGTTTAAAAAAAATTAAAATAGAATACTAACATCATTATAAATTATCAACAAAACACATACATATAAAATACCTACCTTGCCAAATAATAACATCATAGGAAGCCCTAGTGACCACCTGGCAGAAAGCGTCCAATATTCCCAAGCTGATCCAACAGACCTCACACACAAATGAGGAGTTTTGTCCCGGAAGAGTTTTCAAGAAAAAAAAGGTAGGTGACTGGTCTAGCGAAGAAGAAGATAGTATAGTAGATTGATAGAACAGAGTAGGAATGAGAAAGAACAAAAAAGAAAGACAGTGTCAGTGGGAATTTAAAGCACTAAATTTCCAGAAAGTGGAGATAGTATTTATACTGAAACCCCCGGCACTCCCACGGGTGATTGAACCCCATTGATTGATTAATAAAACTGTTGAAAAACTTGATTAGGAAAATGGGTATATTGATAATGGCAAATGTACATGTAGAGGCCATGTTGACAAGTGTACACAGGACCACTGTACCCGATGATCCAAGCGACTTTGTGCGTATCAGCAAGACCGCCTTCTTCGCCATTGTTCTGTAAAAGGCTTGTCATCTTGTTAACTATATAAATTGCCGACATGGCTGCTTTGATGCTTTAACGATATGGCTGCTTGGATGCACAGGGAATGATGGAAAAGAAATGTGTTGAAATGTAAGCTTACACTGTTATACATCCAAATGTTGTAACCACACCCAAACCTGCCACAACCAACACTCTAGGGTATACCAGTCTTTGTTGTCAAGTTCATTGTTGTAGTTTACATACATTTACCACCAAACATTTTAGTGTACGCGGGCAACAAAATAGTTAGTGGGAAAACGTTGATTTGCGCACGTTTATGTGTGCCGCCTGCGTGATGCACAAAGGTTCCAAACGCTCGATGAATTAAACACAAACACAGACAACCCATTTATAGAAAAAGAACAAATAAAATAAAATAAACCCGGATCTCAGCAGCCACCTTAGCACCGCAGTACCAAAGAAATGAGTTATGTACACAGTGTGTGGTCTGTTTCACCTGGAAAGTAAATGACACTTTCAATAAAAAAAATATTCACTCTCTCTTTCTCTCACACCCACACACACGCACACACACACACACACACGCAACTCTCATACATGCATGAGGAAATACCATTGCTTGTTTGCACACAAATACAAATGCGCGTTGGAAAAGCGCGACTGAAAAACTATGGGACAATGAAACGTTATTTTGCGCAAAAAGAAATGCGCGCGCCAAGTTATGAAGAAATATTACCGTTGTGCCTGCGTTGAGAAATTTACAGTTTTGGATCGAGTTGCACGCTTTTCATCCAGTCTACGTGCTGTAACTTTATTCATGACATTATCTATAATCGTGGCCATTGGAGACGAGCAGCTTTGTGGAACCTTAAAAAGGACGCTTTTTTTTTTCTCAGACTCCCATACCTCCGAAATGACACCATCACATTATTTACAGCCATTGGTGAAGATGTTTGTGAAAGTAGAATAGGTCTAATATCATTTCAATCTCCAACGTACAAAGTTTCAGTCTAAACTAATAGGCTTAACATCATTTCTGTGAATCAGAATCAGCATCTTTAATGTTCTCATAAAAACACAAGGAAATGTGTGAGCGGCGTAAATCAACACAACGGCTCCAAATGTAGCATATCGCATTATGACATCCTATCATATCCTATCCCGAAACTCAAAGGTCGATGGGGCACCACAGATGATCGTTTAACCAACAACCTAACCTTCATGATCTGCAAGGGCATCTGACATGATGCGCTATTGGACGATGTTGAAGATGTGTTAGAGAGAGAGTATGCATCCTTGACGCACGCCGATTGTTGTTCTGAACCAGTTCCCAATGGCGCTGTTGTGGAGGACTGCACTGATAGCCTTGTCATAAAGGCCTTTGATGACTTCAATAATGTTAGGGCTGATGTTGTACACTCTCTTGGTTGCCCACATAGCTGCATGTCAGACTCGGTCAAGCGCTTTCTTGAAGTCTACAAACCTATGATTAATGTCACATACTATACCATGAATCACAAGTGCAATGTTTTGGCGTTGCTAGGAGAGAGTGCCTTTCTAACGGAAGTAAACAAAATAAAACAGTCATGGAGTTGCTTCCCCTGACCCAAACTCCCCGTGCCTTACGTGCCAAATCATGCGTCAAAGCGCTCACAGCCAAAGCCAGTAAACATCATTCCTTTTTTGGCACGCGTTGGGTGTAGTTGTGTCTTCTCTAGCTCTCTTATTTTGCTTCACTTACGGCGTTCGCCTTGTCGTTTATTGTTCTACCGCCGGCGGAGGTACGGTTGCGTTATCATGTCTAACGCAGCGGGTCTTCCTTTTCCACTCCGTCTCGACGTGTCTCTACTTCGTCGGCTGTTAGTTCCAAGAAGGGTCGTGTTTCTGCTGTTGGCGTGGTACCCTCTCGGACCACGGTTTCGTCTGTTTCTTCCGGGGTCTCCACTGTTCCCTCTACTGCCGTTCATACTGCTGAATTGCTTCGATAGCGCGTCGCTCCTGTCCACTCCTGCGCCTACTTCTTTGTCTTCTACCCTTCAGGTTAGTAGAGGTAGTGGTGGTGAGGTGGGGAGTGGCGGTAGAGAGGTGAGGGGTGACTCCTTGGTCTTACCAGAAGTGACCTTGGAGCTGTTTCTGGTCGGGAATAACGACCAGGGACACAAAGGTGTGGCTTCCGGTTCGCCGGGTCTGTCCATCACCGCAGGGGGTGTGGCTTCCGGTTCGCCGGGTCTGTCCATCACCGCAGGGGGTGTGGCTTCCGGTTCGCCGGGTCTGTCCATCACCACCCCATTCCAGCCTCCTTTGCACTCCACTTCCGCTTGCGGTCGTGGGCGGGGCCTCTGGCTAATGTCGAGCTGGAGTCCTATAAAGCACTGTTCGCAGTGTTACGTCCGGCTGCGACAGGAGGGGTGGCTTCCGGTTCGCCGGTTTGTCCCTCACCTCACCATTCCAGCCCCATTCCACTCCACTCCCGCTTGCGGTCATGGAGCGGGGCTTCTGGCTACTGTCGAGCTTGAGACATTTAACGCACTGTTTGCAGTGTTACGTCCGGCTGCGACAAGGGGTGTGGCTCCTGGTTCGCCGGTTTGTCCCTCACCTCCCCATTCCAGCCCCCATTGCATTGTCGTCCCCAATATGCCCTAAGGTGTTGGGGGACGTAAATTTTTAAACAACGAACGTACAATCCATTGCACTCCACTCCCGCTTGCGGTCGTGGAGAGGGGCCTCTGGTTTCCGGTACGGGGGTATGGGTCACTCGATACCTTCTCCCGTTCCCGGTTTGGCTTCTCCCTCCCTTCCCCCTTTGTTTTCCACTTCCGCTTGCGTTCGTGGGATGGGGGCTCTGGATTCCGGTTCGGGAGGTACGGTACTACCGTTGCCTTTCCCTGTCCGGTTTGGCACCTTCCTCCCATCCTCCTTTGTACTCCACTTCCGTTTACGGTCGTGGGGTGGGGGCTCTGGTTTCCGGACCGGGGGTTACGGTTCACCCGTGGCCCCTTCAGTTTCAGGTTGGGGTCGAATTTCCCTGTTCACCCGGCGTTCTCTGCCACTCCCGTGTTCGGTTGTGGATCAGGGGTACTGGTGTCCGGTTCTATTGGTACATGTTTTCCGGTTCACATGCTAACACCATTTTGCCGCTGTGTGCGTCAACTTCTGTTTGGGGTGGGACACACTGGGTTCCTGCTACCATAGTTCCTGTTTTTCACGGGTACTGGGGGTTGTTATATCAGGCCCTTTTACCTGAGGCTCTGTTTATAGAGGCCGTTCAGCGCGCTGCGGTTTTTGGGTTGTCCCCTATACGCTCTGTGTCCGGGGACGTTATTTTCAATAATGCGAAAAATGCGGTTTTTGTCCTCAGTTGGTGGAGGACGTTTCGGCGCCCCTACCACTCCTCCATTCCTTCCTAGGCGGGACTCTTGCTTCTGCCGAGTCTGGTGAGGCTTGCCTTGTTGGCAGGGAGTCTCCTAGTGTTATTTTTTTTGTGGAATGGGCCTCTGCTACGGCTAGAGGACTTATAGAGGGCGAGGACTCTTAGTTTGAGGAGGTTCCTCGGTTCCCTAGAGCTCCTCTGTGGGATCTTTTCTTTGAGTTCGTCCTCCTTGCCTGGTGTCGCTGGGAAGTTCCTCTCTCGCTCAGAGGTCTGGCACAGATAGAGGGGTCTATTGTTAGGTCCCTTGAGTATACTTCTCTCGCTGCCGCGCTGTATGCTGCACTGTCTTCGGCTGGGCGAGTATTCTGGGACGACGTTTCGTTCTTTTCGGGGAGGCCCACTATACCTCCTTCGTTCTGGGTTGTGAATCTCAGGCTTTTGCCTATGTCAGCCTGCTTCTTGTGCGTCATGACGCTTTTCTTTTCGGATGGTTTCGCCTTCTGGGCTCAGGCCATACCTTCGGCCCCGCCTTTCTTTCCTGACAAGGGTTGAGGTCGCTCGGTCTATGGTCGCTTCTTCGTTGTCCCGAAGGCTTCCGGCGGTTGGCGCCTGGTGCTAGGTTGGCCTACCTCTATCGGTCTTTCTGACGCCTTTCTCCATGTGGCTTTTCTGCCTCTTCACAGGCGTTGGATGCGCTTCGTCTGTTGATTTCAGGTTTTTCATAGTAAGCCCTTCCTTTTGGTTTGTCTCGCAGTCCTTGGTTTTCACAAGGATTGTCTTACAACTCGCTGCTGTAGTTCGCTTACTCAGTTTGCGGTTCTCTGCTTATCGTGATGACCGCTTGGTCAAGGCTGGTTCTCACGATCTCTGTCTGGTGCACACCGGGCTCGTTCTCCTTTGGACGCCGCGCTTGGGGGTTCTCTGTGAACCCTCTCAAGTCCGTGTCGTCTCCATCTTCGGTTTGCAACTGCCTGGGGATGTCGTTCGTCCCTCGCGGTTGGTCAGTCCGCCCTTTCGCTCGTCGGGTGCAGAGGCTTCCGTCCCTTCTGCTACCTTTGGAGCGTCAGGATGTCGTTTCAGCCAGTTTTATGGCCTCTCTGTTGGGGTCGTTTTGAGGCTATGGTTCCTCTGGTTCCCCTCGCGGGAGTTCGCTAGCGGCCGTTTCAACGTTGACTTTTTTTCCCGTTGGAGTCAGTCCGGCGTTTCCTGGGACGCTCTTTTTTTCTGTTCACGGAGGGCCTTCGCCCTTTCTCTGCGCCCTTGGAGGAATGTTGAGTGGCTTTCGCCGGGGGTTCCTATCTCCCCTCTGCTTCCGGTGGCCGTCATCTTCTAGGATGCGGCTTTGGTCGGTTGGGGTGAGCGTACCGGCAGCCTTTCAGCTCACGGTTTTTGGTCTTAGGACCATCTGTCTTGGCATTTCAGTCGTTTGGAGGTGGAAGCCGTTTGCCTGGCTCTTCATCGTTTCTTCCCTTCCTTCCTCGGGGCTCTTGCTTGTTCGCTCTGCCGGTATCACTGTGGCTTCTCTCCTTTGCCACTTCGGGGGTACCCATCCCTCTGCTCTCTCCTTTATGGTGGAGAGCCCCCTTTTGTAGTTAGCTAATTTCGTTTGTACGCTTGTAGCCAAACATGTTAGCGGCTCTGTCTTGTCTTAGCCGATCTTCTGCGTCGCCCGCATTGTGTGGTCCACACGGTATGGACCCTGTCCCGCTCCGTTCTTCATCCGGTTTGGGCGGAGTGGGTTAAACCTCTGATCGATCTTTTTGCCACTCTTTACTCTTCCAGGCTTCCCCTCTTGGTGTCGCCGGTCTCAGGCTGCCGGGCTTAGGCGGTGGTCGCGTTGTCCTTTCTGGGGAGGGGTTGGAGGCTTATGCCTTTCCGCCATTCTCCCTCCTTCCGCAGGTTCTCAGGGAAGCCGAGGAGTAGTCTCCATCTCTCATTCTCGTGGCTCCCTTTTTGCCAGCTCCGCCCTGGTTCCCCGTTTTCCTTCGTCTTTCCCAGGGTCGGTGCTTTCCTCTCGCTCTCGGGGCGAGTTCGCTTCGGCAGCCTCCATCCGGGTTTTCGCATGACGACCCTAGCGTTCTCCGTCTTCACGCTTGGCTGTTGTCCGGCCTCCTTATGAGGTTTCTGAGCTTCAGGAGGCCTCGGAAGGTTTTCCGCCTTCATACTGTTTCTGCCCTGCCATACTCGAGAGGATGGCTTCTTGGTTTCATGCTGTGGTCGCGGCCCTTCAATCTGGGTCCTCTTCTTCAGCCTGTTCAGGGTAAAGTTGTTCATTAGAGTTGCTTCCCTCCGTCCTTTTCGTGCTAATCTGCACTTGTGATTCATGGTATAGTATGTGACATTAATATTAAAATTTTATCTCTAAATTTATTATTAATAAGCATACTTACCATGAATCACTTTTATTTCCCTCCCACCTCCCCGCAGTTCCAAAAATAAGGAATGATGTTTACTGGCTTTGGCTGTGAGCGCTTTGACGCATGATTTGGCACGTAAGGCACGGGGAGTTTGGGTCAGGGGAAGCAACTCCATGACTGTTTTATTTTGTTTACTTCCGTTAGAAAGGCACTCTCTCCTAGCAACGCCAAAACATTGCACTTGTGATTCATGGTAAGTATGCTTATTAATAATAAATTTAGAGATAAAATTTAATATATAGAATTAGATGTTGGTGTTGTAAGTATATCTCGCAGATTATTCTGAGGCTGAAAATCTGTTCAACTGGTTGAGTATTATTTTCAGGAGAACCTTGCTGGGATGACTGATGAGGCTGATGGTACGGTAATTTGCACACTCCTGAAGGTTACCCTTTTTGGAAATATTATTCTGAGGTTGAAAATCTGGTCAATAGTACTTCGCCCTGCCCTGAATCCTGCTTGTTCTTCAGCTACGATTTGTTCAGCTTGGGGTTTCTTGGGACTTGGGGTTGAAACCCCAAGCACTATGACATAACAAAAATAAAATTAAAAACAATCATACCTCCAACATTCTAATCCAAAGCAATACACACATACACACGCACACACACACACACACACACTAACACATACACACAGAAATAAATTAGATGTGGGCTTATTTGTATTTGATGAATTGTTTTTGATTTATGCACTTGTAGGAATATGAAATTATCCTTGTAAAAGTCAACAGATAGTACAAACAGACGCTGAAGTTTCACACAGAACATTAGTTCTATCTATCCAGAAATAAATCTCCACCCTGATATGTGCAACCCTCAAAACCGTTAAAACGTGTATTACACTGGGGCTGGGGGTCGTCTTTTGTAGGTGAATGTTCACCATAGCTAAAACAAACGGCAGGAGACCACAATTCCATACAGTTGAAAGAAGGATGTTCACAGTTTCCGCAGTTTTGCCATCAGTCATCCTTTTTTACTCGCTGTTGCCCAGCGGACTATTTGACTCCCAACTCTTGACCCCTTCATGTTACAACACATCCCAATCCCAAAAGTTAGGTTGATGTAGCCGCCGTGACACGTGACATATAAATGCTTTGCGAGGTGAGGAAGCATTGTGAAAGCATACAAGAATACCACCAGACTATGCAAGTCACACTACCAATCTACCTAGAACGACAGCCTAAAATTTGAAAACGTTGAAAGCAATACTTCTTTTACTGTTACCATGAGCTGATACAGGCCGGTGTGAATGTGGATAGACCAGTGCTAAGAACTGCAATGTCAGGTTTAGGCATTCTAAAATAATAATACTAATACTACTACTACTACTACTACTACTACTACTACTACTACTACTACTACTACTACTACTACTACTACTACTACTACTAATAATAATAATAATAATAATAATAATAATAATAATAACAATAATAATAATAATAATAATAATAATAATAATAATAATAATAATAACAATAATAATAATAATAATAATAATAATAATAATAATAATAATAATAATAATAAATAATAACAATAATAATAATAATATTAATAATAATAATAATAATAATAATAATAATAATAATAATAATAATAACAATAATAATAATAATAATAATAATAATAATAATAATAATAATAATAATAATAATTCTACTATCACAGATGTGAATAGACGTTAAATTTAAAAAAATAATAATAATAATAATAATAATAAAAACAATTACGCACCAACTATAAAGGAAGAGTTATATGTGAAACAAACTTGGAATTAAAAAATAAAAGTTGAAGAAATATAAATGTGTTACAAATAGTACATCTGATTCAACTTCAACATTATACATACAAAAAATTGACCACTTTGAGATAAGGGAGGTTGGATCCCTTAAAAAAGATACATAGGTTAAGCGGGAAAGACGACCAAGGACAGGGTAGTTTGTGTGGACAGCGCAGGGACAGGCAATGGCTACAGTAAAATACAGGACTGCAAAGCAGACACATAAATGATACATCCGTCTTATCCCTCCAATGCTATTTATGCTGCGGTGTGATCCACATAAAATCATTGGAGGGAATGGAGGGATAATATGATTCCAGGGAGACCATTCTACAAAAGACATGGTAACAATTGGTGGCCTTCAGTCACGTGATACAGCGTAGCAAAGCCATTCACAAGTCATTCACCCTGCAAGTCATTCACCCTGCACAAGTCATTCACCCTGCACAATTCATTTACAAGTCATTCACCCTACAAATGTCATTCACATTTCACAAGTCAATCACTCTACACAGGTCATTCGCCCTATAGCCAAGTCATTCACACTACCCACGTCATTCACCCTCCCCCAAGTCATTCACCCCCACACACGTCATTTACCCGGCACAAGTCATTCACCCTACACAAGTCATTCACCCTCCACAAGTTATTCACCATACCCAAGTAATTCACACTACACAAGTTCATGCACAAGTCATTCACCCCAAAAACGTAATTCACCTGCACAAGTTATTCAGTTGGTTGGTTGGTTTATTAATGTCTTGTGTGCAAGACAAGTTATTCACCATACGCAAGTCATTCACACTACACAACTCATTCACCCCACACAAGTCATGCACAAGTCATTCACCCAAAACAACTCATTCACCCCACACAAGTCATTAACTGAACACACGTCATTCACCCTACACGTCATTCACTCAACACACGTCATTCTCAAGGCATTCACCCTATATAAACCATTCACAAGGCTAGGCATTTACCCTGCACAAGTCATTTACCCCTACAAAAATCATGCACAAGTCATTTACCCTACATAAATCATGCACAAGTCATTTACCCTACAAAAATCATGCACAAGTCATTGTTACACTCCGTTTGATGGTGGTGTTTTCTATCAGTAGTAAATTCAGCCCCAATGCGTGAATTCTCCTGATGAGTGTAAGTTCGGATTCGATTATCCACGCAACCCGTTCAATCAGCATACAAGTCACTGAGTCTTCGTTTGAAGTTTTCCACTTTTATTCAGCACACATCAACATCTGCATACAATCGCCTTTTCACTTTTACAACAACACAACACAACACAACACAGTGCGGCACATATATAGCCTCTCTCTTCTCCCGAACACCCTGGATCAATCGAGTATGACGCAATTTAACCAATCGCTTCTAACTTCGTCATCACTGTCTTATCATACATCTTTCCTTTCTGTCCAAGCATGTTCTCAAAATTTCTACGCCTTCTCACGAAGCTTCTATTGACAGTAAACAGGCAAATCTAGAGAATTCTCCAATAATATCGACCAACTAAAATTATCAACGTTATACAAAGCTTCCTCTAACCATAACGCAAACTCAAATCAAAGGTAAATAAACTCTATTATTGAATACTTTGCAAAACGAAACGATTAGATCTATCGTGCGCGTTTCAGACATACTATCCTTCGCGTTTCAACGTAACAGTCATTTACCCTACTTAAATCATGCACAAGTCATTCACCCAACACACATCATTCACCCTACACAAATCATTTACCCTACACAAATCCTTCAACCTACACAAACCATTCACCCTGTACCCAAGTCATTCACCCTACACAAATCATTCACCGTACACAAATAATTCATCCCCACCCACGTCATTCACCCTACACAAGTCATTCACCATACACAAGTTATTCACTCTACAAAAGTAATTCAAACTGCACAAATCATTCACAAGTCATTCACCCTATTCAAGCCATTCAAAAGGCATTTACCCTGCACAAATCATTCACCCTGAACAAGTCGTTACCCTGCACAAGTCATTTACCCTGCACAAGTCATTTACCCTGCACAAGTCATTTACCCTGTACAAGTCATTTACATTGCACAGGTCATTTACACTGCACAAGTTCACCCTGTACAAGTCATTTCACTCTGTACAAGTCATTTCACCCTGTACAAGTCATTTACCATGCACAAGTCATTCAACCTTATACAAGTCATTTACCATGTACAAGTCATTTTACCCTGTACAATTCATTCAACCTTGATAAGTCATTTACCCTGCACAAGTCATTTACCCTGTACAAGTCATTTCACCCTGTACAAGTCATTTACCCTGTACAAGTCATTTCTCCCGGCACATGTCATTTACCCTGCACAAGTCAGTTACCCTGCAGACGTTATCTCCCTTCCCATGCGGCGACCATCTTCCTTGGTACTCAGTACTTTGGACACTGCCGTGCTAACAATTGGTGGAAAGGGGGATCGGAGGTGTCATGGAGCCCTGTCCATCTGACAGTCTCTCGCTAGTGATGACGTCACTTGACAACCACCAAATCTCCAAGAAGGGTATTGTTATTGTTGATCAATACCAATAAAAACGAGTTTGGACAAAACATCCCTGCCTGCCTAAACTGCTCGCACCATTAACAATTAAAAAATAGAGTTGAGTTGGAATACATTTAGAACAAATCAAGGTTCAAACACCTATATGTATCTCACACCAGCAGATACATTCAAATTCCCCGGGGCCGAATCCAGCCGGCCAGCCCTTTTTTGTGCTTCTCATTATAGCTGAAAGCGGTTGACGATGACGATGACATGACTACAAAGGCCAAGGAGCGAACGGAGAGAGGACAGCGACGATAACAACGTTGACGACAATAATACTCATGTCCAAGATTGGAGAGGAAGAGGGGAAGGAGGTGCCGATATAGACGACAACCTCGATGACGGCGAAGAGCTGAGGTTTGACGACGACTGCTGTAAACAATTCTCTTCCAAATTCATTCACTTCAACGTCAGCAGCCATGGCGTCATCAGTGGCACCAGCACCGTCAGAGGGCAGTTCGAATGCGAACTCATAGTAGAGTCACCGCGTGGTACTGTTATGCTGTGGACGTTGCGATGCATCTGCGTTCCGGAATGCTACGTAAGATATGCACTTCGCCTTTGGAGGGTTTTGTGGAATCCTTAAAATGAATGATGTGCCTTTTAATTCATGACTTCTAAAATCTTCAAACCCCACCTCTTTGTCAGCCTGTAGTTAACAAATCTTTATTCACACAAACTGAAAACTAAAAGTGTGGCGTGGCGTGCCGTTTGATAGAAGACCTTAACATATAATATTTATTTCATTTAATCGTTATTAGATAGCGCTTTCCCAGCTCAAGAGCTGCTCAAGGCGCTGGCCGATACAGGATCTACACATGCCGCCCGATGCGCCGACTTGCAACCTCACCGACCGTGTATGGGGTAGCAGGTAACATAAAGTTTGCTGGATGCAAGCCTGTTTGTGTAGCTGGCTCTCACCCATCTACAACATGAGCGTTAGGGTCTTTCAAGTCCATGCCATAGAATGCGTGCATTCACAGGCGAGATCTCGGTTTATACTCTTAGCAGAAGGGGTAAATTATGCATAACAACACACACACACACACACGTTACTTGTATCGCATATGGTTACAGCGTTAGATGTCAAAACTAAAAGTATGGGATAATAATAATAATAATAATAATAATAATAATAATAATAATAATAATAATAATAATAATAATAATAATACAGTATGCTATACGCGCCTTTCCCCAAATCATTCAGGCTCAAAGCGCGGCGATCTATGCCAACATACACGCTCACCTGTCTCATCCACTCTCACACACACCAAACACACATCCATCACTCAAACAGGTGGTGTAAAGGCAGGGAGATCGCTATTAGAAGACGGAAAGAAAATCGAATTTTTATTTTTTGATGTTTTTTTATATTGACTGCGTCCTGTACCATTATTGAAGGGAGGGAGGAAACCGGAGTGCCCGGAGAAAACCCTCGGTGACCTCAATAGTCTCGTACCTAAGTCACATACGTTTGCCCCATGCGGGAATCGAACCCGCGACCTTCGGCATGAAAACCGGCGACTTATCCACTGCGCCACGAGGCCACCCCTCTAGGCCACACCTACTAGCAAGAATATGCTTCTGTAAGTTTACATATTATGGATCCAGGTTAGCGATGGGTTTTTCTGGGTACTCCGGTTTCCTCCTTCCCTAGCCATTCAAAATTTCCAAATAAAAACTGACTACCTTTCCACAGTGTAGACTGTGATGCTGTTTTAATTTCTATGCATATATAAATATATAGGAGGGTGGGGCACCTTATGTCACGAGGCAGCATATGTCAGTAGCAATAATATGTCCTTAATTTGGTTTATTTCCTGTTTTGTTTCGTTTTCCGATCCATAAAACCAGTTTTCCATAAAAACAGAAGTTTTTTACCGCCATTTGCACGACAGCCCATGAAGAGGCAACACACTCCAGTGATTCTCTGCTGAAAGTAAGCATTTGTCTGTTTAAAATTCTTTGTGTGGCTTGTGTACTAAATAACAAGTTTCAAACTTGTTTGTTTTATGACATACTTTAATGAATCTAGCTCATGATGACAAAACTTCTAAAACAGAAAACATTTATTGCACTGAATGAAGCAAGGTTGAATAAGACCACCCCTTGTGGGGCAGGTTGAGCAGGGGCATTGTATGTCACTGACACAAGCTACCCCACAGAGACACAACCTACCCCATCTAGGCACAACCTACCCCATCTTGACTCATGTGTGATTGTGATAGCTTGGTGTTGCATACGTGCTGGACCAGAATGAAAGACAGACTTGAGTGACATTCCGATTAATCACAACATTCTTGTGACGTCACAGAGATATTCTACATCTCAAACTGCCCTACGGAGCAGTCATCTGTATGCAAGAGTATTATGTTGAACGCCGACGATGCTATTTAAAATATGACGTGCTGTCTGATTTTCAGGATGGTTCGGCATTACCGCAGAAAAGGCCTTTGGAAAGAGCCTACTACCAGCCAGATGAATGAAGCCCTTGAAGCCATACAAAATGGTCTCTCCATAAGAAAAGCCGCTTATCAGTTCAACCTAAACCGAGAAAGTTTACGCCGCCATTCCATTCAAAAAAAGGCAAACCCTAACTATCAGCCCAAGCCGTTTCATGATACGTGTGGTAGCAGGCGAATCTTTGATGACAAAGAAGAAAATGAGCTGGTGGACTATATCATAACATGCTCACAGTTGGGTTTCCCATTGGACGGACAAACAATAAGAAAGCTTGCTTATCAGTTTGCATGTCGCAACAACAACAACATGCTTGGCATGAAACTCAGCTCGCTGGAAAAGACTGGCTTATGTCTTTCTTAAAGAGGAATAGTTCTTTGAGTTACAGAATTCCAGAAGCAGTGAGCCTAGCTCGTGCTAGAAGTTTCACAGCAGAGAATGTGCGCTCTTTCTTCACTAAACTTCAAGAGCTGTATGAACGACTGGGCCTTACCCCTGACCGAATATTCAATTTGGACGAGACAGGGCTGACGACCTCACAAAAGCCACAGAAGGTTGTAGCAAAAACTGGATCCCGACAAATCAGTCAGCTTGTTTCCCATGAAAGAGGACAACATGTGACCCTCCTTGGCATTGTCAATGCAATTGGCAATGCTGTCCCGCCATGTCTCATATTCCCACGCAAGAAGTTCCTGCCCACCATGGTGACAGGGGCTCCTCCGGGCACAAAAGGAATGTGCCACAGTTCGGGATACATGACAACAGAGTTGTTCCTAGAGTGTTTGCAGCATATTGTGAAATATGCCCACTGCAGTCCCACAAGGAATGTTGTTCTCTTGATGGACAACCATGAAAGTCACCTGTCGCTCGATGCTGTTGATTTCTGCAAAGAACAAGGGATCGTGGTATTGACATTCCCGCCACACTGTACTCATCGACTTCAACCCTTGGATTGTTCCGTCTTTGGGCCTTTCAAAACGGCTTACAACAAAGCGTGTGGATGTGCAACCACCCAAATCAGCCAATGACTATTCATTATGTTGCTGAGGTAGTGGGGCATGCCTACCCCAAAGCGTTCACAATGGCAAACATCACTGCTGGCTTCAAAAGCACAGGCATTTCTCCTCTGGATCCAGACGTCTTTGATGACTCTGACTTCCTGGCTTCACCAAGCTGTGGCCCTGCAACTGACACTGGACATGAGAGAACCGATGTTGATGACGACCCAGTCGCTCCTCCAACACAGCCCACAACAAATGAAAGACACAGATCGCCATCTCCCTTCCACCCACAGCCTGGTGATGCACCACTCACTACATCTCCTCCACCCCCACCCACGGCTTCAGAACAGCCACAGGGCAGCAACGAAGAAAATCAGAGAATTTCCCCCGAAATGATTCGACCCTATCCTATTCCACCAAGATGTGAAAGTCGTAAGCGTAGACGACCCCCTGGCAGATGTGCAATCATGACACTCCTGAAAAAGAGCTGCTAGCTTAAACTCAGAATAAAGGAACACAAAAAAATGAGAAGAAAGGAACGCAAAAAACTCAGAAGAAAGGAACACAAAAAACTCAGAAGAAAGCACCACTTGCCAGACGACGACTTCCTGATTCATGTGCGACAAAGCCAGCTTCTGTTGTCAAAGCAGGATGGCACCAAGGTCAAACCATATTCCCTAGTTGCTCAAGAGGGCGACAGTGTGTAGCAATGGATGTTGCTGCAGCTTGCCATGCTACTATCAAACCAGTTGAAGCATGGGTCACCAGCGACCTGAATGACATCATGCTCAATGGTGATGCACTTTACAGAGGAATTGCGAGTAATCAACCATGTAACATCACCGGATTTCTTATGGTTTCTGATGTGCCAGATTGCATAACTGCCTTCAATGATAAATTTTCTGTAGCCATCATGCCTGCATCGTATGGCATCTGGATGCCTGACAACAAAGAAAACAGTAGATCCTCTCTGAAAAGTAGTCTCACCAGAGTTCAGTCGCCAGCAGCAGTCATTATCATGAAAGAAACTGCGATTGTACTTCTGAAAACACACAATGCTTTGTACATCTTTGATTCACACTCGAGATGTGATCAAGGCTTGCCCACTTCAAGAGGACGAGCCGTTCTTCTTTCCTTTGCATCATCTGATGACTTGATGGATTACTTTCAAAATGTCATTGAGCAATTTGATGCAGCCCCCTTCCCTTACGAAATTACCCCCATCCTCACAGCCAAAGTCATGTAAGACTTTTTTTCTGATGCAAAATATTGATATACTGTAGTGTTGGTTTTTTTGCGATTTATTTTCTTAGTTTTTGGTTTAACTTTTGCAAACAAGTGCCCATGCATTGTGTTTAGAACTGAATAATTGTGCTTTGTGTTGCTGTTGTGTTTATCAATTTCAACCCCTGGTAATAAGGAACAAAACAAAGAAAGGTAAAGTTAAGGCTAAGCAAACCTACTCAGGCTAATCAAACTTACTAAGACTAAGCAAACATACATGGTTGATATTTGAGTTGTTGCAAATGTTTTAATTTGTTTTTGCATTTTCTTCAGCAACATAAATTTTTGTGTGTGATTTTTCACTCCAAGTGTGAGTGACTAAAACATCAAAGACCTTGTAATGAAAAGAAACATTTCTCTATGTTTTCGTGTAGTTTTCACTGCCAAAATATGCGTCATTGTCATTGTTTCTGTGTTCAATACAAGAAACAGAGTTTTATTGTTTATTTCACATAAGAGAATACATTTTATTTCATGTTACCAGCTTTATATTTAAAAAAATTAAAAATCAAACTGTGTATTTTATTTTACAAAGTTAACATTTGTGCTTTGTTTTTGCTGTGTTGGTGAAGTGATTTTTTTGTTTAATTGATAACGACATTATGAAGAAAGATTTAGAATTGTGAAAAAATCCTACATGGTTCATTTGTGGCAAAAGTAACCATTTATTCACAATTCTTCTAACTTACAAAAATATGCTTCTTTCCCTTCTTTGTGCAGTATTGACAGACTCTGCCCCAGAGGGATACACAACCTGCCCCACAGTGGGGCAGGCTGTGTCAGTCCCACCTACTCATTTGTTTGCCCAAGTGCATTACAATTATTCATACAAACGCAATTTCCTTTGTTGTATTATGTTCATAAGAGATTAAAGTGTTGTTTTAAACTTGATTGAGCTTTTTGTTGTGAATTGCCAGCAAATGAGAAGTGAAATAGCTTTTTCTGGCACAAGGTGCCCCACCCTCCCCTATGTATCTTGTTTTCGTAAATATGAATGCCAGTATTATTTAGATGGAGGGAGCAGATATGGGTATGTGTGATTTCTAGCTTACCTTTAGGAATTTTAATTTAATAGAGTTCTGTAAGTATGTATCTATTTACCCTTTAATATGTGCGCGTGTGTGTGTTAGGGTGTAAGTGCGTGTCTGTGTGTGTATGTATGTGTGTGTATTAGATTTTGTAATTACAGCACGACTGAGATATAGGATACACACATGTCCATTTTTGTTATTTGTCATGTCCAATGTGATTGTTAACGTGTCTGTAAGTCCTTAAATTGAATTCTTAATGGGTCTGTGGGGTGTGGTTGAGTGTGTCTGTAAGTCCTTAACTTGAATTGTTAAGGGGTCTGTGGGGTGTGGTTGAGTGTGTCTGTAAGTCCTTACATTGAATTGTTAAGGGGTCTGTGGGGTGTGGTTGAGTATGTGTCTGTTTTACCAACATCGGGGCAAATTCCTTGTGCAATGTATGTTGTCACTTGGCTGATTAAATAAATTGTGATTGTGATTAATAATGATGGCCTTAGATTGGCCATGCTTTGAGCTCCACTGAGGGAAACGCAGCTTTAGACCTTTTAAACCTACATTTCTTTTTGGTAATAGTAGTAGTAGGCTAGTAGTAGCAACAGCAGTGTTAGGAGTAGTAGTAGTGGTGGTGATAATGGTGGTCCTATCCTATCCTATCCTGTCCCGTAACCCTGAGGTCGTAGGGGCACCACAGATGATCGTTTAACCAGCATACTCCATCTTTCTCTGTCCTCAGCAGCCCCGATGGCTTCGCTCAGTGTCAAACCAGTCCATTCTCGAATGTTGTCCTCCCACCTCTTTTTCGGTCTCCCTCTTCTTCTACCTCCTTGCACTGTGCCTTGCAGAATAGTCTTTGCAAGGCCTGATGATCTGGTGACGTGGCCATACCATCGGAGTTTCCGTTTCTTCACCACTGTGAGCAGGTCATCGTGTTGTCCAATGGCTTGTGTGATGGTCTGTCGGACTTCGTCGTTGGTGATGTGTTGGGTATAGAAAAAGCCCAGAAGTCTTCTGTAGCACCTCATCTCCATGCTTTGTATTCTTCGTTGTAGATCTGCTGTGAGGGTCCATGCTTCGCAAGCATATAGGAAGATGGAGATGACAAGGGAGAGCAGCAGTCTTACTTTGGAATGTAGACTGATGGTCCTGTCTTTCCACATGGGCTTCAACCTTGTCAGGGCAGCAGTTGTTTGTGCGATCCTGCAGAGGACTTCCTGTCGGGACCCATTGTCATAGTGGTGGTAGTAGTGATAATAGTAGTCATAGAAGTAGAAGTAGTAGTGGCGGTAGTAGTAGTGGTAGTAGCACTAGTAGAAATAGTAGTCATAATAGTAGCGGTAGGAGAAGTGATATTCGTCGTAGTGGTAGTAGTTGTAGTAGTAGCAGTAGTCGTCGTCGTAGTATTAGTAGTAGTAGTATTTAGTAGCAGTAGTCGTAGTAGTAGTGGTAGCAGTAGTATTAGTAGTAGTAGTATTTAGTAGTAGCAGTAGTAGTGGTAGTAGTAGTAGTAGTAGTAGTAGTAGTAGTAACTTCGTAGTGTGTTGATAAATTGAAAATAAAATTGACGCGACGTTTATTTGTGGACACTGCTGTGTGACGCGCTGTTCAGCCGCCATACATGCCTTGGTGCACTGACCCGCACGCTCTGCTGCTGACAAAAGACAACCAGGTCTCCGTACAGCTGGATCGACCACTTTGGTACAGAAAATTCCACAATATTACTTTGAAGATGGAGTACAAGGTCATTCCGCAAAGCCAGAAAGGGCATCTGCTCACGCGCTATGCGTCCACAACAACAGGCTTCATGACGTCACTAGGCTTCCAGCGTGACCTTCGCTTTCCGGAAGATCTGAGCAGCTGGGGGAGGATCGTGGTGCCGCCAAGCCATGGTCTGATGATCAGCGTTCCCAAGTTGCACCTGCCGTCCTTTCCTGTCGCCTGTCTTGACGTCTTCCTCACCAACCTTCGTGGTGATGTCACGCACGCGCAGCACGAGTGCGGCCTCAATATCGTTTCCGCTGACGTTTATTGGTCAGCACGATTGGCGACTGTCAACATGACGTCAGGCCGGAATTACTTTGGGAACGGTTTCAAGCTGTGGTTTTCTTTCCACGAGCTGGGCCGCCTTCCTGAGAAGTTGTCGTCAGGGATGTTCAACTGTTCCACAGGCAACTACTACACTTTCCGTCAGCACCTGCACTGCAACCTGGACCACGAGTGTAACGAGGGGCAGGACGAGACGGGAGACTGCCCCTACAGTAGTGACCAGTGCCGCGGCCAGCTGGCATCTGGTAGTAAGTGCTTCTTTCTGGTCGGAACGGACCGGCTCCGCCAAAACACGTTCAGCTCTCAGGAAATAAAATCCAGATTATCCGTCGTTATAAAGGAGGAAGGGTTCAGGGACTATACTTACGACAGCTACCAAACGGTGAGCTGGAACAATGCAGCCAGGGAGTGCCAACAAAGCTTCGGGCACCTCGCTGACTTCAGCACCGAACAACAGTGGCAGGATGTGCTCAAGTTGTGGACGTACAGCAAAGTTTCTTGGACATCAGTTTTCATTGGGTACAAGTTACAGTGGAAAACTGAACCGCTTATGTACAGAGGAGTTTTGAAGTCGTCCCATGGAAGGCTGATGTATTTCATGAGCCAAGTAAAACAAATCAAAGGTGACAGCAGACGTGGAGAGAGGAAGACACAGGTGAGGGAACTAGAGCAGTGTGCTGTTGGTCTTGTAGACCCTCGTCAATCAGCAATTAACAGTGGAGTTGACGTATTGTAACAATCAGTATTCGGTACTTGGACTGTGTGAACGGACAAGTTCGGTAAACGACTCATATGTGCATTCTCGGGTCGTCCAAACGACGCGTCAGTCGGCAATAATTTACCGACACGCACCGTACTTGCAAGGACTGATGGGAAACACGACACTGGACAGTCTTTGTAACGGCCCTTTCAGTTACAGTCTAGTTGTTTGTCCGTGTGGTCATGTGACCCACAGCTTCCAGTCATGTGACCTACACAGCTACTGTGGAGAGGAGCGCTTTGTGGACGCATGTCTTGTGCTTTCCCCTGCACAATGTCAGTCTGGCCTGCGACAGTGGTATGACCAGTACGAGCAGTACACGGCCACAACACTCGACAGTGTGCAGACAAACACATCCAGTCGCAGTGCACTACAGCCTGGTGTGCGACTTTCGATCTGACTGCTTGGACGATTCTGACGAGAAGTTTTGCATTCATCCGGTGTGTAACGGTTTCAGCTGTAACAACAGGCAGTGTGTTGCTAAACGATATCGTTGCGACGGCACGGCTCAGTGTCCGGACGACTCTGACGAGCACCATTGTCCTGGACGTATTCGCTTTTACTATTCCAATGGCTACGACCAGCAAATATCCACACAGCCGCCTGGATTGATCGACCTGGACGGCACGGGAAGATTTGTCACCTCTGACTGGAGCCACAACCAGCCGTGCCCTGACACCCATTACCGTTGCACTAGCCACCCTCGCTACTGCCTGCCGATCTACACGCGCTGTAACGATTACTACGATTGCGCTGGGCAGGAAGATGAACGTGACTGTGACGTTGTTGGTTGTCCCGGCCTCTACCGCTGTCGAGGGTCACGTGTGTGTGTGCACGTGCGGCACGTATGTGACGGCTGGCCTCAGTGTCCGCAGCATGACGACGAGTGGCGGTGTCAACTAACACCTTGTCCCGAATCCTGTATTTGTCAAGGTCTGGCCTTTGTCTGTCACGGTCCGTTCCCGCTCTCAAACCACCCTGACCTCCGCTATCTGGCCATGGATTCCACGCCAGTGACACTGTTCAGCCTCAGGCACAACGTGTACATGATCTACCTCAGCCTCCTTCGTTGTCAGATCTCAACTCTGTCTCTAGGTGTCAGCCTGCCAAACGTTCAGATGCTAGATGTCAGTAACAACAATATAACAACATTGAACAGCACAGTTTTTGAAGCACTGCCCAACATCAAAGTTCTCCGACTTGCACACAACCCAGTTCTGGACTTGGTAGTTGGAAAACAGGATACAAAAGTAAGTACTGTGCGAGTGGTGGATCTTTCGCATACGTTGTTAGATACTTTTTTCCACTCATGCTTTGTCGTTTTATTCTCAGGTGACGAGGCTCAATTTGTCTCACTCCAGAGTCCACACCATAGGAGATGCTGGCTTTCAGTTTAGTCCGGAATTAGAAGTGCTTGACATGCGTGGATGCCCGCTGAACTCTTTTCGCCTGGACATGTTTCGAGGTCTGCACAGTCTCAGCGTTGTGTATTCGCCCAATTTCAGACTGTGCTGTGAATGAGTTCTTCCTGACCAGATGATCAAACCAACCTGCCTCGCACCTGCTAATTACCAGTCTAGCTGTGCAGACTTGCTGAAGTCACGCTCGTACCAAGCGACGCTGTTTGTTATCAGCATTGTGGCAATGACCGGCAGCGCTGTCTGTCTGGTCTCTCGCTATGTCCGACATCAAAGGCCGTTTCTCAGTGGTAGTGGGCTATTGGTGTCTAGCAGCAACGCGGCCAGTCTGCTGACGGGACTGTACGCAGGCGTCATCGCCGTGGCGGACGAGCTTTATCGAGGTCGCTACGTTGTCGGTGAACACGAATGGACCGACAGCGTGATGTGTCAGACGGCTTGCTTCCTGCATCTTGTCTCCCACCAAGTGTCTGTGCTGACCGTGCTCATGATGTCAGTGGACAGACTGGCTGTTCTGTATTTTCCCTACACCACGCTTCGTCTCAACGCGATGTCAGCAGCAGTATCGTGCCTGGTCACGTGGTGCGTGGGTTTGGGGGTCGCGGTCATACAGTCCGCGTCAGCCTGGCCGTTCTACAATCAATCAGCGCTCTGTGTCCCCTTGCCTGCCCCGACTGCCAGTTTCACGGGAGATCATTTTCACTTTGGAGCAGTCATACTGCAGACCGTAGCTGTTAGCTCATTAATTGCCGTCTGCGAAGTGTTCATTTTCGTCCGGCTTAAGCAAAGAATCCACAATTGTTTGTCAACAACCAGCGATTGTCTCCTCTTTGCAGCTAGGATCAGCCCCGTTGCTATGGGAAACGCCCTGTGCTGGTTGTCCGTCAGTGTGTACGGTCTAATCACAAAGCTGGACGCTACGTCTGCTGAATCTCAGCTGAACGCCGTGCTGGCTGTACTGCTCTTCCCTTTCCCTGCAGCCTTCAGCCCAGTGGCTTTGATCTGTAGGCAAATGCAAGAAGACAAACGAAGAGACAATGAACAGAAGATTCTGAACAGACTGGCAACATTTTACCTGCAACCCAAGTAGGCCTAACACCACACTTCTTACATCCCACAGACGTGTCTAGTGATGTCTAGCGATGTTTAGTAATGTCTTGCGATGTCTAGTGATGTATAGCGAGTATAGCTAGCTCTTGATCGGATCGCTTCTACTTCACTCAGCTGACATGAGTCTGATATGTACATGGTGACAGCACATGTTTGGCTGTGTGTCAGAATGGTAATGTTTGATCATCATTGGTGTGTTTTTGTTGATTTCCTTCTTCTGTAATCAATTCCAGGGATGTTTGTTGTTTGGGTTTTGACTCACGTGCATAGCAAGTTGAGTGATGTACTCACCAACATCCAGATACATGTACTTGCAAATCTGTGCGAGAATAGTCCTAAATAGTCAAAAATGATATAGAAAAAAAAATGTTGATTTCCTTCTTCTGTAATCAATTCCAGGGATGTTTGTTGTTTGGGTTTTGACTCACGTGCATAGCAATGTGAGTGATGTACTCACCAACATCCAGATTCATGTACTTGCAAATCTGTGCGAGATTAGTCCTAAATAGTCAAAAATGACATAGAAAAAAAATGTCCGTCCGTCTGTCGGTCCGCCGTCCGTCTGTCCAAAAACTTTACAGTTGTTAAGTACTCAAAACCTATTTCAAATATCACAACCAAACTTGGTAAGATGATGTATACCTATGGGATCTCATGATCAGTGAGTGAAGGTCACAGGATCATCAAATGTTAGTAAAATAAAATAAACATCTTTTTTTTTTTTTTACAAAATTTTACTTTTCTAGGTTATTAATATTGAACTTATGATTCTTTTAGGCATGACAGATATTAATGAGACACACATACTATGCACACTTGGTCAACATCATTCCAATGTCAAGGTCATTGGAGCTGTCCAAGGTCGGTTTGTATAGGTAATTTAAAATGACCTTGACCCTGAACTATGACAGAAATAACGTTCAAACTTTTTGTATTTAGAGACGATAGATTGATCTTTCATATGTGTTCCGTTTTTGTGTTGATCTTGAAGGATTGACACCACCACCAGAGCCTATGTAATGGAAATAAATGCAGAGAAGATCAAAATGATGACCAACAACACCAATGGCATCAACACGGACATCAAAGTCCAAGGCCAATCCCTCAACACAGTGCATAGCTTAAAATATCTAGGAGCCATTGTATTAGACAATGGGTCCCGACAGGAAGTCCTCTCCAGGATCGCACAAACAACTGTTGCCCTGACAAGGTTGAAGCCCATTTGGAAAGACAGGACCATCAGTCTACATTCAAAGGTAAGGCTGCTGCGCTCCCTTGTCATCTTCATATTCCTATACGCTTGCGAAACATGGACCTTCACAGCTGATCTACAACGAAGAATACAAAGCGTGGAGATGAGGTGCTACAGAAGACTTCTGGGTATTTCATATACTCAGCACATCACCAATTACGAAGTCCGACAGACCATCACACAAGCCATTGGACAACATGATGACATGTTCACAGTGGTGTAGAAATGGAAACTCCGATAGTATGGCCACGTGACCAGTGCATCAAGCCTTGCAAAGACTATCCTGCAAGGTATGGTGCAAGGAGACAGAAGAAGGAGACAGAAAAAGAGGTGGGAGACAAACATTCGAGAATGGACTGGCTTGACACTGAGCGAAGCCATGAAGGTTTCTGAGAACAGAGAAAGATGGAGTACGCTGGTTAAACAATCATTTGCGGTGCCCCAACGACTTAGGATAGGATAGGATAGGAAAGGATTGAAGGTCATTTGCAAAAAACATACAAAAAAATGAATCTTCGTACAGTTGAATGGCTTCATAGTTATCAACAACATTGGGTTCTTAGATCAGACAGGAGAGATTAAGTGAGGGCCAATGTCATCCCAATGCCAACGTCACTGAAGGTCAAGGTCATCCCCAAGGTCACCATTTTTTTGGCCATATTACAACTTTTGTTGTACTGTACTTATAATATAGGATAAGATAAGATAAGATATTACTTTATTAATCCAAAAGCATGGAAATTACACTGTCTGTCAATTAAACATGTCCATTCATTCTTCTTTTACACACACATAAAGACGCATGTTTCTCTCACAAATGATAAATAAAAAGAAAAAAATTGAAACAAAGGAATTAAAACTTTTATACATTCCTTCAAACATGGACATATTTTCATAATGCAAATATTTTAAATAAGCAGTAAAACGGGTTAACGTAAGAACAGATAAATATGAGTACTTAAAACTTATAAGTGTGTAAACATATACACTATTTATAAAAAGACAGTAAAAATAATAATTAAACTAAGTTGCATGAGAGTTTCAAAGTGTGTCTTTTACACACAAATGAAGACGCATGTTTCTCCCAACTGATAAATAAAAAGAAAGAAAAGTATTGAAACAAAGGAATTTAAATATTTATACATTATTAATCTTCAAACATATGGACATATTTTAATAATGCAAATATTTCAATTAAGCAGTAAAACGGGGTAACGTAAGAACAGATAAATATGAGTATTTAAAACTTATTAGTGTGTAAACATATAAACTATTTATACAAAGACAGTAAAAACAATAAAACTAAGCTGCATGAGAGTTGTAAAGTGTGTTTAGTAAGACTTACCACTTGTTTGTTATGTGCTTAAATGGCAAGTGGTATGAATGAGTTCCTGTACCTATTTGATGTTCCCGCTGGTGCCCTAACACGTCCACTCCTGACTATCCGTCGAGGATTCAAATTCCAAGAAAAGTGGATGGTTGTTGTCAGCAAAATTGCAGTCAGCTTTTTTGTCACTTGTTTGCTATGTATCGTCGCTATGTCATCCTGTTACCTCCCCACCACCCCACTAGCCCTTTTTATCTGTTTGTACAGTCTTCGTTTGTCTGTTTGTGATACAAATTATTATTATTTCTTATTTAATCGTTCTTATATAGCGCTTTTCCAGCTCAAGAGCTGCTCAAGGCGCTGGCCGATACAGGATCTAACTCAAGCCGCCCGAGGCGCCAACTTGCAGCCTTTTGGGCGCATCGTAATAACGCTCCAGACAACTGAGCACAATCCTGGTTAGCCAGGGATGGGGAGAAGGACCTAGCTGCATGCTGGGTGTGTTCTTGTCACCGGCATTCACCCGTCTAGGACATGAGCGTCAGGATCTTTAATGTCCGTTATGATGGAATGTATGCTACACAGACTAGACCTCGGTTTATACTCTTAGCCGAAGGAGTAGGAAACGGGAGTCTTTCCCAAAGACACAACAATGCCCCGGCCTGGGATTGAACCTGGGACTTTCAGATCCGCAAGCCAAAGCTCTACCATTAGGCCACCGTGCCTCCCTATTTGATAGTACATGAATGTATTTGGAGCCGAAGGTCAAAGTAATCTTAAAGTCAAGAGCATAGAAAGATTAAAGTCAGTATTACGTTGCCACCATTTCATTTTTTTTTTTGGGGGGGGGTGGGGGAGGGGAGAGGACGAGCACTCATTTTCATGTTAAATATGGCGAAGTCCATAAGGAGCATGTGGGTCATATGGGCTTTGCACTTCTAGTTTAGAGATTGTCTTCTCTAGATCTATCACACTCAATTTGGCGTACATCGCTAGATCAGTGCCAATAGCAAGAGATGGCAGAGGTCCAGAGCAACTTCGAGCTGGGTTAGTAGTTGAATAGGTGATCGCTGAGACAGCAGCACAGACATCAAGCATAAATAGCTTGGGTCTCCCAAAAACCTCATGCCTCACATACCCCGCTACAAACTCTCCTCTGCTGGCTGTCGATCTTTCTCAATGCTTGGCCCTTCAACTTGAAACTCTCTTCCTATCTTTCTCACTTCGCAGCCCTCCAAACATAGCTACTTTTAAATTTAACTTGAAAACTCATCTCTTTATTAAATGTTTCTGACCTTGTCTTCCATTATCATTGTCGTCATTCCTCCTGTTTTGGTCCGCACTTGCGTAATTCGCTAGCAAGTGCTTTGCCGGATTTCATCTTGTAGGAAGCTGGATGTTAACATTTAGAACGAATGGGCTTTGAACCGATATTGTTCCTTAGTTAAAAGCGCTATTTAAAGACTGTTATTATTATTATTATTATTATTATTATTATTATTATTATTATTATTATTATTATTATTATTATTATTCATCCTGGCGTGCCCCGCGGGCTCAGTGCGAAGATCCAGAGATCGCAAATGCAAAGGGTATAAAGGTCTCCTTTCTCAATTAAAAAAAAACACGTCAATAAATGTGTACAATGTACAGCATTAAGACCACTCGCTCAAATTGAAAATCATCATCATCATCATCATCATCATCATCATCATCATCATCATCATCATCATCATCATCATTATCGTCATCATGATCATCATGATCATCATCATCATCATCATCAACATTTTCTTAATTATCGTCGTCATCGTTGTCATTTGTTTCTGTTGATGTTATTGTGACACTATACTACAATATTGACATGGAGGTTGATGTAGCTAGGTCACAAAATCACAGCGTTAATGCAATGACGTCACACAATGTTACAGTTAATGCACTGACGTCACACAATGCTACAGTTAATACACCCTCGTCACACAATGCTACAGTTAATGCACTGACGTCACACAATGCTACAGTTAATACACTGACGTCACACAATGCTACAGTTAATGCACTGACGTCACACAATGCTACAGTTAATACACTGACGTCACACAATGCTACAGTTAATGCACTGACGTCACACAATGCTACAGTTAATGCACTGACGTCACACAATGCTACAGTTAATGCACTGACGTCACACAATGCTACAGTTAATGCAATGACGTCACACAATGCTACAGTTAATGCAATGACGTCACACAATGCTACAGTTAATACACCCTCGTCACACAATGCTACAGTTAATGCACTGACGTCACATGAAACCATGAACGCTACAGTTGATGACGTAACGCTCTGAGGACTGTTACGTCAATATACGCTCCACAGCCAGAACGGGGGAAGTGCGTTGGTCCGTAAGAGAAGCAGACTCGTGCGTACTGCACCTGCATGTAGATCCGGACCTCTTTCTCCAAGCTCGCATGCGGATGAACAGTAACCAGACATGCATGAACATCATTAAACACTCCACAATCACAAAACTGGCCCTTCTCGTCTTCCATTCATCCACAAGGTTGAATGATTTGGAGTTCAGGAAAGATTTAGTGGGAGAAATTGATTGCCGTCAGTTCCCCTATTTCCAGTTCCTGTTTTCACCCAACAATCACATGTATTTCGTCATGCTTCTGAAATCGGACACCATCATTCGCTTCACCACCTCCTCACACTTCATGAAGAACACGCTGCCGGTCCAGATGCTGTCCCAAACACACGGTTACGTGACCTCGCCGGGCTATGACGGCTTGTGCTTCAGTCCCATGCCGGTGGACGCCAGTCGCAGTCTGACCGTTCCTGCCGGCTACGACGCCGTGATGGTCAGCTTTGAACGCCTGGCCTTGTATCCTGCATGGCTTGAAACGGTCGTGTGTATCTCTAGCCCAACACTGTACTTAGACCTATCGTACCTCTCTGGCAACGGCAGCCAGCTGCACACACGACCCTGCAGCTCACGGTGGTCGCCAAAAGTGCTTCTTACTCACAGTCTGTCTCTGAGATTGGTGTTGCTGGAATCTTTATCTTTAACTACTGGATTCAAAATGCAATTCTCTTTCCACACAATAGCCGCACTACCCGTGAAGAACGAAAGCGGTTTGTTCAACTGCCGAGTAGATATCTACCCCACCTTCAGCCGCCACCTAGAGCGCAATAATCGAGTAGAGTGTGAGGACGGCAGGGACGAGACAGGGCGGTGTCCATTCAGCAGTGAGGCCTGTCAGGGCAAGTTGGTCTCGGGGTCCAAGTGCTTTTTCACCGTGTTCACAGAAGACGGCCACACAAACGACGAACAACAAAGCCACTCTGAAACAGATCCTCTGACTCGCCAGTGTCAGAGAGAGGGCGGGACACTGGATGTTATTCAGACCAGGGCGGAGCAGGATGACGTGTACAAACTGCTGTTGTTTCACGATCGCTGCATCAAGTACCGTACGGGATTAGTGTACAGAGACAAAATCACAGCCGCCATGTACAAACAGATGTGGACGGGGGTAGACCATTCCATTGTCTACACAGTCTTCCCTTTCACCGAAACCAAAGGTTCTCAAGACACTCACATGCCCGCGGAGAGAGAGACCCCTAACCTGTTGGTTGTGCCTCGGCACTTGCTGCAGGATGCCATGAGACTAACGCTTATTGAACGTGGGTCATACGTCGCTTGTGGGGCGGTATGTCAGAGCTTTCCAGCAGTACACACAGCCAACACAAGTATTTCTCTCAACAATCTTTCACTCCAAAACCTTACAGCACATACAACTATGGCACTTGCCACATCATCTCAAGGAACGCTTACCTTGACTGTGTGCCCAACACAACACCTAACGCACGTCTTTTTAACTTGCTATGCAAATAATGTCTGCAACACCGAACAGCCGGTAGACAAGTGTCTTTTTCCCACGTTAATGACATCAAATTTTAAGCCTAACAGTTTGACAGGCGGTGCTGATGTGGTTTCTCAAAGCGCTCAGAGCCATCACACCTCGGAAATGTTACAAGGCGTCCGTAGCTGGCGGGAAGCAGACTTTAAAAACTTGTTTGTGTTCATGTTTGTATGCGACGACAGCGCGACGGTCCACTACACGAATGTATGCGACAAGAGACAGGACTGTGTAGACAAGTCTGATGAGTCGTTCTGCAGTTACGCCCCTTGTGAGCAGTTCACCTGCAGCAATGGCCAGTGCGTCAATTTCTTGGTCGTCTGCGACAGAGTGTCCGATTGCCTCCAAGACAACTTAGATGAATCACTGTGTGACACAACATTTGCCCTTCACGTTCCAGTCAGGTCATGTTTCACATCTTGCCTTACGTTATAGTATATAATCCAAATCAACACAGAAGGGTATGTTATGTACTTACCCCAAAATAAACACAGATTATTTGCAAATCCAAGGTAGATTAAGTCTTGCCGACGGTCGACTGTGATGTAGGACAAGTTTAACGTTGTAAACTAGTTAGAAACCAAAGCACTATCTATCTAAACCAAACATGGCGTGATTATGTAATCCTAGCACAGCGCTTAACATTGTTGGTAGTTGTGTAGCGCTATTGTTGCTGATTGAACATTTGGATTTTATTTGCCACCGGTACGTGCCAAATGCGGGATAAGATAAGATAAGATAAGATAAGAATATTTATTAACCAAGTAAAAACGTTACAAGGATTTTGGTGTGGCACGGCGACAATGAAATACATCCTTTCTTGCACAGTCACACATGCATTCATCGTGTCATACACTTCATTGGCATACAAATATACAGCACTAAAGGATAGGTAAACACAGTGTTAAACATACATCACTAATCAGTCATATCAAGTTATGGAGTCAAACACACTCTGCAAGTAAAACAAAATACAGCATTAAAAAAATTTAACAGCATTAAATAAAATGAGAATTATTAAGAATGTTAGGCTTCACATCCAAATCTACACATCCCACAACACAACACACACACACACCCACGCACACCCACACAAACACACACACACACGCATTCATGTCTTCTGGTAGTTTTGGCGACTGGTACTTTACACCCCACTTTTGGCGACTCTTTCAAATGAAGAGATATATAAACCAAATTGCACATGTAGCTTACAAATGCACTCATTAAAACGTTTTTACACAAAAAAGTTAACATTATGTAATATTACAGAAAAAATTTAAAAACGGGAATTTTAGCACTTCTGACAACTGACTCCCTGTATTTTAGCTATTTTGGAGACAGTCGGCAAAAGTGTTACAAATACCGTAACTTAAGCTGCCATGTCTGTATTTTAGCTATTTTGCAGACCGTTAGAAATACGGTAACTTCATCTGAAACTTTTTGGCGCCAGTTTCAACAAAGAAGATGAGAATAAGTCATGGTGTGGTCATCATATGTGCTAAAAAAACAACTGAAAACTGGCGCCCGACTTCTGAAGATTTAAAACATAAATGTTTGTAGTACATCTGAAGACAGCTTTTTTTTTTATTGCTGTACATTTGAAGACTCAAAAAATAAACAGACTGAGAAATAATATAAACCAAATTAGATCCGGTTTTAACTCCTTTTTGTGTCAAATATCAGAAATTGACTGTCAATCTGGAGACACATGGGCACATTGTGAAACTAAGTTTTGATGTCTTCAAAACGTAAAAAAGACAATAAACATTAATTATTATTGTTATTAGTTTCTCATATACCTTACTTTTAAAGCTAAGGTTACTCAATGAGGTGGTTGGCACACATGTATACTTCCTGTTGTGCTTTTGTACGTGAATGTGTATGAATATTTAGGGGTTTGTCTTGGTTGGTAATGTAACTCCGTCTTTCCAATAGGAAACAACCCAGTTCATTCTTTTTGTGGGGGCGTTTTGTTTGTTGATGTAGTCATTTTTAGTATCTTGTGCTTTATGTAAAGCTACAACTATTTATTTCCAAAATAATGTCAATATTAATCCGTTTAAATTGATTCATAATTATATAATTTGTTTAATCTATTTATTTTCTAAGTAAAGGTACAGAAATATCTTGAGCTGTACTGAGCTTTGAAAAACATAAAAGGAATGTGACTGTTACAGGGCGGGGTGGATTTTTATTTAAACCATATTGAAGATTTGAACTGAGAAATACTGGACACCTTGCTGTTGTGTTTTGACTGATTGGAGGTATAATGAATAAATATATTGATTTTAGGAACTTACGTTTGTTCGCGGGAAATTTTGTTTGTAGGGGTGGGTGGTGCGGGGTGAGGAACTGTGTGCATGACGCAGGAATTCATCCTTTCCTCTGGTTTTCTATCCCTCTTTATATATATATATATATATATATATATATATATATATATATATATATATATATATATATATATATATATATATATATATATCGAGAGAGAGAGAGAGAGAGAGAGAGAGAGAGAGAGAGAGAGAGATGCGCACACACACATACACGATTTTCACATATAATACTGAAGTAAAATATTCTTGATCATGGATCCATTTATATGCGCGCACACACATACACGATTTTCACATATAATACTGAAGTAAAATATTCTTGATCATTGATCCATTTATTTTCTCAAATTGTGAAATAAAGCAATAACAAACTTGAAGGCAAAGCCCATATGACTCGCATGGCCCTTGAGAAACGAATTGACAACATTCTACATGAAAAAGAGATATGTTAGTTAACTATTCATTCCAGACTTTGTTGATTATTATTATTTTCAACCTAACATAAAGAAATCTGGAGCTGCTATAAATAGACAAAACATGAGGTCAGTCGCATGCCACAAAGGTTTTGGGTACCTACAATCATTGATTGTAGTCCCCTGTTAGACTTTAATCATTCCTCATACTTCTCTGCATAACAGCAAGTTTGTTAGTTAGCTACTTATTCCTTATTACAGGGTCTAGCGGGCTACATAAAGCCAAGCAGGACACACAAAGCAGGTCTAAACATTGGTCTATCGCTCACAAAATCATAAATATACATATAAAACACATATACAAGTACAAATTCACAATTATATGACCACCCTATCCCCAATGAATGAGTGAGTTAGTCATTGTTTAAAGGGTCCAGAGGACTGAAAAGAACTGAATCAGGACCACAACTTGGTTGACAGAGGGCTCACCCCTGATCCGTATAAAAGATCTGAAACAACCCTAATGGTAACAGGCCTCCCCTATACGCTTCCGTGTCCGGGGACGGTATTGATTGATTGATTGATTGTTGCTTTAGGTCCAGCGGACTCTTCCGAGCCAAATCAGGACCGGACAACCCCCGATCCGCGTAAAAGATCTGCTGAAACAACCCTAGTGGTCCGGGGACGGTAATCTACTCAACGTAATGGTAACATTTCAGGCACTCCACCGGGCGGGTCACTGTACAATAAAGGCAACCCACGCAGGGGACACTGAGACTATACTCTAATTTATCAAACCCCCGTTTACAAAAACAAAATAGTTATTCATTGCTTAAAGGGTCCAGGGGACTGCAAAGAGCCGAATCAGGACCACAAAATCAAGACCACAACTTGGCTGAAAGAGGACTCGCCCCTAATCAGCATAAAAGATCTGCCGAAATAACCCTAGTGGTAACACTGAAGGCAATCCACCAGCCAGTCACTTTACAATAAAGACATCCCACACAGGGGACGTTGAGTCTATACTCTAATTTACAAAAATAAAATAGAATATAAACATCATTATAAAATATCAACAAAACAAATACATATAAAATGCCTGCACTGCCAAATAATAATATCATAAAAGCCCCAGTGACCACCTGGCAGAAAGCGTCCAATATTCCCAAGCTCACACACAAATGAGGAGTTTTGTCCGGAAAGTGTTTTCAAGAAAAAAGGTAGGTGACTAGTCTAGCGAAGAAGGAAGATAGTAGATTTAGAGAACACAGAGCAGGAATGAGAAAGAACAAAGGAGAAAGACTGCGACAGTGGGAATGTAAAGCACTAAATTTCCAGAAAGTGGGGATACTATATATACAGAAACTCCTGGCATCCCAACGGGGGGAAGGTAGGTTACTGTTCTAGCAAATAAGATAGTAGATAGAACAGAGTAGGAATGAAAAAAACAAAGGAGAAGGACAGCTGAAGTGGAATTTAAAACACTAGATTTCCAGAAAGTGGAGATACTATTTATACAGAATACCTCGGCAACCCCACGGGAGATAAAAAAATAATAATGAAAAAAAAAGCATTCTTGCTAAGAAAATACAATGAACATAAAATGAAACAGCAAGAAACACAGAATTTGTTCATGTAACAGAATGCACTCTGCTTTTCATCTGCATACTATTTTTAGAGCTTTTGGGAATTGCCGCGATCACTCAGCTAAAATGAATAGAGCACTATGCTTCACAAATCTTGCGTAGTGCGTCATTAATTATCGTTCACTTTAACAAACAAAATATTAAAAAATAACCATTCTTGCTAAATAAAAAAAATGCAAATGAAATGAGACAGCAAGAAACACAGAATTTGTTGATGTTAGACATTATTAACTTCAACCTAAAATAAAGAAATCTGGAGCACAGAAATATGAGGTCAGTCGCATGCCACAAAAGATTTGGGTACCTACAATCATTGACTGTAGTGTCCTGTTAGACTTTAAACTTCTCTGCAAAACAATTAGTAAGTTAGCTATTCATTCCTTACAGGGTCCAGCGGACTACACAGAGCCAAATCAGAATATTCACACAAAACGAGTCTACACACTGGTCTATTTCTCACCAAATCATGAATGTTTCATTGCCTGTGTAAGAAGGGGTACTGCTTACATTATCAAATAGGACAAACTGTCTTTCCTAGACATTTGCGAAGTACATGGGAATGAAAATGTCCAGGAGGGGGTTTCTTGTATGGATGGTAAAAAGAGAGTTGCTCCTCCTGAGAATGTGGAACATGGGCAATTATCTATACAATCTTGATGTTTTGAAAAAACAAAAAGGACAGCTGATAGCGCAGGCCATTGAATGTTGCCAGTCTTTTTTGCAGTGTCAGTAAAGTCTATGCACAGGGACTCATCACTAGTTTCAGTGAACACGGTGGCTCCCATTCTGTAAAGCCTGGCTTGACTGTAGCTGGAATCGGGTTCATTTTCGTAAACCATGGCTAAGCTGTCATTTGATTCAGTGCCACTTGAATCATTGGATGGAATAAAGTCACAATGCGATTTAGAGTGATTGTGCTGTCACAGACGTCATCAAACAAATCATCATGATCACTGTAATATCCGCTGCGGCAGTGCTCAGTGTTGGGAGTATTTGGCAGGTCCACTAGGTTGTCAGATTCCTGTCAACAGATTATAATACTGTGTTACTGTACATCATTATTTTGAAACATGACTATTAGCGATGAGAAATTATAGCAGGTTAATTAAATCAATAATTTCACCCGTCCGATTGACAGATCTAACAACTACAATTAACGGCTATTTTCATTAAAATGCATATCTAAATCAAAAGGCTACTTTCATTTAAATACATTTATCTAAATCAACAACAAACCAACAGAACAAATACAATTATGCTTTAAATCAAAATATAACTATGTGAATATTTATCAATTTATTACAATGACAATAAATGCAATGTATCCCATTGTAGCTGTTACGTTGAAACGAACGAAAGTGAGTCTAAAGCGCGCACGATAGATCTAATCGTTTCGTTTTGCAAAGTATTCAATAATAGAGTTTATTTACCTTTGATTTGAGTTTGCATTGTTGTTAGGAAAGGCTTTGTATAACGTTGATAATTTCCGTTAGTCGATATTGTTGTAGAATCTTCTGGATCGGCTTGTTTACTATCGATCGAAGATTCGGGATAATTGTAGAAATTTGAAGGAACGATCCGGAAGGAGAAGAAATGTGTAATGACGTAAGTCAGTGATGACGATCTTTTATTCGATTGGTGGCAGTGCGTCATTTCTACGGTATTCGAAATCTTTCCGGAAAAGAGAGAGGTTATTTAATCGTGTGCCGAATTGCTGTTGGGAGAGAGTAAAGTTGTTGATAGTGATTTGGAGAGTTGCTGTGAAAGTTGTTGAGTTGAGTTGAGAATTGTATGCAGTTGTTGATGTGTGCTGAATAAAAGTGGAAAACTTCATACGTCGACTTTGTGACTTGTATGCTGTTTGGACGGGCTGTGTGAATAAACGAATCTGAGTTACACAACTATCAGGAATTCAAGCATCGGGGCTGAATCAAATACTGATAAAGAAAAACACCATCATCGAACCGAGTGTAACAGTAGCACGCAAAATACATGCACAATGCCCGAAATGGCGAATAAAAATCCAACCCTGAATCCAAAGGACGTATAGATTTAGTTGTTTGGTTTTTGCGGCCAGTATGTTTGTTATCCCTTTAGAAAAATACCAATATGATGGAAGATTACGATCCACCATTTCATTGCTCGCTTGGTTCGAGTAGCAGACAAGGAAATCTAATAAGGGTTGTCTTTTATTTTTGTTGCAAATGCGCCTATGTCTGCTAAATGTAGTATACCCATTCCGTGTTCCCGATTGCGCACTGCAGTGCGTATTTGACCCCAAAATAAAGAAATAAAGAAATGACGCAAAGTGGGGAGTCATTCTTGACGCACATGTGTGCTGGAAGCAGACGACATGTCTAGAGATCCAATATCGACAACTCCTACTGCGACAAGCACTAGGCCTACAGATGTTCGACATATGCCTGAAACATCCACTTATACTGAACGCATGCATATTATGTCTTTCTACCCGTGACGACGTCCTTGTTAACTTTGCTATCTGTGGGGGTCAGGTGTGGGTAATGGAGCTTGGGTTGGTGGTGTATGTAAACACTAAAAAAAGTAATCCTAATCAATAAAAGCCTAACAAAATTGATGTACACAGCTTATACTTCACATTTTGCTTTCGGAGTGCACTTTCGTAGGACTGGTGTGCCATTATCTTAAACTACTTGGGGCTAACCTGAAACTTCATAGCTTGGCACTGTTTTCCATCTTGAGCTAAATCGATCCATGTCAAAGTTCATTTGCCTTGTAGCGCTACACTCTAACAAGTACATTACTCACATGATCTGAGCCCTTATCAGGCATGGCAGACGATCCGAGCGACAGATGCCTGGGTGAAGCTCTCTGAAAAGAAGACGGTGGAGGTCTCTGGGGGTTAGACAACGACGATGAGGACAGCTGTGGAGGTGGATGTAGTTGCTGTTGCTGCTGAAATGGGTTAGGAGAGGGCTGAGGCGGAGGCTGGGGCAGGTGCTGCTGACCCTAGTACCTCTGCTGTTGCTGCCTTCGATGGTGCAGAGTCTGAAACATGATCCTTTTTAAGATTAAACTACCTATTTAGGAATACATATATATATATATATATATATATATATATATATATATATATATATATATATAGAGAGAGAGAGAGAGAGAGAGAGAGAGAGAGAGAGAGAGAGAGAGAGAGAGAGAGAGAGAGAGAGAGAGAGAGAGAGAGAGAGAGAGGAGAAAGAGAGATATATATATACATTTTTCCCTGTTTTCTTATGACATAAATGTGACATAAAAATTATAAAGAAGGCTTGGCTTATATAATTTTAAAAAAAAGGTGCAGAATGATGCCAAAATAAACAAAGGCAACATTCTTATATCCTTTTGTTGTAATGTATCCTCGGACTTAAAGAAAGAACACACACAGACCGTGAACATGCATGGACCACTGAACAATGAAAAGTCATTATAATATTTTTATCCAAAGTAATAGTCTGATTAAAAATCCGTCTCGTAACCTTACCGTTAATCTTGCGGTCCGTACACAGCTTACTGTTCTTTCTAGTACTTGCTGTTTGGAATAGGGTTATTGAGGGCTATTGGGAATAAGGTAAAGCAAAATGTCTGCGCTCTAGTGCGAGCACAGTGCGTGTTTTTGTGACGTTTTTTTCTCAATTTTGAGTCATGAAACGAAGGTCTACAAATCAAGGAAGCGTCGCTAAGCGACTGTACACAACTCAGGGAGTAATCGATCAATTGTGGGATGATAATGAAGATGAAGAGATGACATTTGAAGTACTTTGGTTTGTCTAACACTTTGGTTATGTTTTCGTTGTTTTACTAAAAGCATGCTAAAAATGCCATTTTTCTCCGGGGAGCCCAGGGGATGGGCTCAGAATTGGTGGGGCATCCAGGGTTCAAAGGGTTAAGCATTTGCAATAAATAATGATATTGCTACGTGGAATTAGGTCAAGCATATATTTCTCACCCCCACTCTCAGCTCTGTTACGTCAGAGACGCGCACGATAGATCCGATCGTTTTGTTTTACAAAGCATGCAATAACAGTGTATTTACCTTTGATTTGATTTTGCGTTGTTGTTAGAAGAAGCTTTGTATGATGTTAATAATTTTGTTGGTCAATATTATTGGAGAATTTTCTATAAAATTATCTTCACTACTCCAGTAAAAAATGTAGGCCTAAGTCTATTCTTTGCCGTTTTATGCATTTACGTGGAAGTGTTGCAACTTGCAATTTTGTCAATCAAAACATTTGCCATAATCTAATACATCCTTGTTCCTAGCTAAAAGTACATACTTGCTCTGCAAATTTCATATTATTGACGGTAAATTGACGGTAAAAGTGAAGGTAAAAGACTACTAATCCACCACAGTTTGGGTTTTCTTTTGCCAAGTCGGTCTCGGGTCTGCACCAATTAATCTTCTTCACTTCGATTCGTCAGGTGCTACATATAGTCATTTTCAGTTTAATATTTAATGAATCCTAAAAAGTCCTAAGCTGAAAACTGATAACATATGAAGAAATCAAAGTCCCAACAAGAAGAAGTTTTACCTACCACACTGTTGTCAACTGTTTACAATGGCGCACTGACATATCTCGTGAAAATTCGTTGTCTCGTTGGCTAATCACGTCACGATGCAATCTGATTGGTCACGACATATACACACGAAGAGAGAGGGGCACTGGAATCAAGCAGGAGTGTAAAAGCTCAGGCTCAAAGTGTGTAAGTTATACACAATCCAACGTGGCAGATTATGCTTTTAGACGACATCACTGTTTTTTTGCATGCTTTCAACGTCGGTCGGCTAAACAGTGTTGAAAAACGCTATTTTGACCAAAAAAATTCTGGCGACCATCGTCACAAAAACTGACGACGTCGTCACAAATCAGCGGTCGACAGAACGTGTGACTTTTACCTGAGTTCGTCGACAGAAGTCGCAGTTAACATGTACACACACACACACACACACACACAGCATAGCATACTCCTATTTTACAAAGGTGCAAATCAAGCAATGGTTATGAGTTTCCAGTTTATACAGATCATTCCATGTTTGGTGATGTACTGAGGACAGCGTCTGGGAAGAAACTGTTTCTGAATCGAGAAGTTCTGGCTCTTAAAGCACGGAACCGACGGCCAGAGGGCAGAAGCTCGAAGAGACTGTTGGCTGGGTGTGATGGATCGCAGACTGTCTTTTTCGTTTTCCGTTTCATTCGCGTTATGAAAATGGAGGCGACAGATGGAAAGTCGCAACCAGCTATTTTGGAGGCAGTCTTAACAATGTGCTCGAGCTGTTTCTTTTCTATCGCGGTTGTGCTGCCGTACCAGACAGTGATAGAGAAGCACAAAATGCTCTATATCACCGCGCGATAGAACTGTGCCATAATTTTACTAGACATACCGAACTTTCGCAGCTGTCTCAGAAAGTGGAGACGCTGTTGGCACTTTTTTTTTTACAATAGACGTGGTGTTATTATTCCAACTCAGGTCGCTGGAGATGACGGAACCGAGAAATTTGAACGATTCGACCTCCTCAACGGTTTCCCCATTGATGGCAAGGGGCAATACCGGGACCTTTATTAGGCGAAAGTCGATCACGACCTCTTTTGTCTTCGAGACGTTTAGTTTCAGGTCGTTGTCCGAGCACCAGCCAACCATTCTCCGAACCTCTTCCCGGTACGCAGTCTCGTCCGTATCAGAGATCAGACCTTCGAGGGTAGTGTCATCGGAAAATTTCAACATTTTCACAAACGGGGTTGCAGATACACAGTCATTTGTGAACAGAGTGAAGAGTAGTGGAGAGAGAATGCATCCTTGTGGAGCGCCAGTGTTCAGTGTTGCAGAGGCAGAGAATGAGTTGTTGAGTCTGACGACCTGAGGACGGTCTAGAAGAAAGTCAAGAATCCAGTGACAGATAGAGGGGTGAACATTGAGTTTGGAGAGTTTGTCAAAAAGCTTGTGAGGGATGATCGTGTTGAAAGCACTGAGTAGTCAATAAACAAAACTCTGGCATAGGTACGTGGGGTCTCCAAATGCTGCAGGATGAAGTGCAGGACAAGAGCGACTGCATCATCAACTGACCTGTTCGCTTGGTAGGCAAACTGGAGTGGGTCAAGCAAGTGACCCGTGGAGGCCTTCAGGTAGCGAAGAACAAGCTGCTCCAAAACCTTCATGACAACAGACGTCAGCGCCACGGGGCGGTAGTCGTTCAGCTGGGTGACCTTGGATTTCTTAGGAACTGGGACGATCACGGACGACTTGAAGCACCGCGGCACAGACATCTGCTGTAGGGAGCTGTTGAAGATGTCGGTGAAGACAGGAGTGAGCTGGTCAGCACAGGACCTCAAGGCAGCCGTAGACACGTGGTCGGGACCAGAAGCTTTCCTGGGATTCTGCCTCTGGAAGAGACGCTCCACCTCCGCCTCCTGAACGCTGAAGTGCGGCGTCACAGCCGCCGCGTCTTCAGGAAGCAGAGGACGGTAGCCAGGAGAGGGGTTCTTCTGGTCAAACCTGCTGTAAAACAGGTTTAACCTATCCGGGAGCTCCGGGTCTGGGTCGTCGTGGGTTGATGCCCTCTGCTTGTAGCCAGTGACCCGCTGCAGGCCCCGCCACACCTCTCGTGTGTTGTTGGAGGAGAACTGGTCCTCGATCTTCTTCCTGTAGGTCGCCTTCGCTCTGCTGATCTCGCGACGTAGCGCAGCCTTGGCTTTCCTGTACTGCTCTCGGTCGCCGCTCTTGAAGGTCTCGTTCTTACAGTCAAGTTTTACCTTGACTGAGCGGCTGAACCACGGCTTGCCATTGCCAAAGATCCGGACGGTCTTGGTAGGAACACAGGCCTCCTCACAGAAGCCTATGTACGACGTCACTGCATCTGCGTACTCGTCCAGGCTACTGCTGGTCTCTCTGAAAACACTCCAGTCCGTCACCTATAGACACCCTTGCAGCGCCTCCGTCGACTCCCTGGTCCACATCCTGACCCTCTTGGTGACAGGCTTCACAGCCTTCAGTCTCTGGCGATAGGTCGGAGTGAGCAGAACCATAGCATGGTCTGACTCCCCCAAGGGAGCCCTTGTAGTAGCGCGATAGGCAGACTTCAGCGTAGTGTAGTAGCGATCAAGAGTGTTCTCTCCTCTAGTGGGGCAGTGCACATGCTGATAGTACCGAGGCAAAGTCTTATGCAGGTTCGTTTGGTTGAAGTCGCCGAGTATGATAATAGAATTATCAGAAAAGGCAGACTCGGCAGCAACAATATGCCTAGTCAGCTCACTGATTGCAGAAGTAGCGTTGGCGCCGGATGGTATATACACAGCGATGAGGATGCAGGAGGAAAATTCACGAGGGGAGTAGAATGGTCTACAGTTGATAGTCAGATGTTCGAGGAAGTGAGAGCACGACTGAGAAAATACTTGTGTGTCCGTGCACCAGCGGTTGTTTACCATGAAACAAACACCACCACCATCCTCCTTCTCTGACTGCACAGGCACACGGTCCGCTCTGCATATCGTAAAACCAGGGGGAGTAACCACTGCGTCAGGCTTGTCTTGTTTCAGCCATGTCTCAGTCAAACACACAACAGAAGAGTCCATAAATTCCAGATTAAAAGTAAGCAGATTAAAAAGTTCATCAGTCGTTGTTGTTGTTGTTTGTAGATTATAGTCACACGACACTTTCGCATATAGGTGACTACTGGACCAATTTATACTGACACCAGCGGGCCAGTTGTTGGTAAAGGGGAAAATAATATGATCACACGTTGACCAATCCGGGATTCGAACCAGCGACCTTTCGGTTACTAGCAAGACGCTCTTACCAACTGAGCTACCCGGCCCCACTTCATCAGTCTTGTTGTTGAGGGATCGTACGTTGGCAAGAACGACCGCAGGGAGAGAAGGGCGGTGGGCGCGTCGACGACAGCGAACCAAGACACCACCGCGGCTACCCCGTTTTCGTGTCGTGCGCATGTGCTTTGCTTCGCCGGTACGCCATTTTGAACTGTTCGACTCGGAGGCAACAAAATCCTCCGATGTGTAGAGAAAATGTGGCATGTACTCACAAATGGATGTGGCAAGAATGTTTAGTAGGTCCTTACGGCTATCTACAACAACACTTTCAGTCCCTACACACAACACAGCCCACACAAACACAGCAACAATTAGCTGTCGCCACACCGTGTCGCCATATGCCGGCGCCATCTTGGATGACTTCTCAGCGAAAACGCCACTCAGAGCAAGGGGAAACAGAAGCTATTGTGCATGCTGGTTGTATAGGTGTGTCTTGCTGACAACCATCCATCTAGGACGTGAGCGGCAGGATCAGAAGGTGTAGCTGACTTCATAAACCTCACGCCCAATTTAATTATTTCACCCCTCTTCTGCTATAGGTCGGTCGGTCTGTCTGTGTGTGTCTCTCTCTCTCTCTCTCTCTCTCTCTCTCTCTCTCTCTCTCTCTCTCTCCATCTCTCTCTCTCTCTACCCCTTGGGGTCATGAGCAATCTTGCCACTGTAGATTGTTCTAACCTATAAATAATACTCAACAGGTTGAAACCACAAGCTGAACAAATCATAGCTGAAGAACAAGCAGGATTCATGGCAGGGCGAAGTACCACTGAACAGATTTTCAACCTCAGAATAATCTGTGAGAAATACCTACAGCACCAACAACATCTATATCATGTGTTCATAGACTTCAAGAAGGCATTTGACCGAGTCTGGCATGCAGCTCTATGGGCAACCATGAAAGTGTACAACATCAGCCCTAAAATCATAGAAGTCATCAAAAGCCTGTATGACAAGGCTACCAGTGCAGTCCTCCATAACAGCGTCATCGGGAACTGGTTCAGAACAACAATCGGTGTGCGTCAAGGATGCCTACTCTCTCCAACACTCTTCAACATCTTCCTAGAGCGCATCATGTCAGATGCTCTTGCAGATCACGAAGGCACAGTCAGCATAGGGGGCAGAGCAATCTCCAATCTTCGTTTTGCGGATGATATTGATGGATTGGCTGGAGAGGAACAAGAACTTGAACAGCTTGTACAGAGGCTTGACACCACCTCCAGAGCTTATGGAATGGAAATAAGTGCAGAGAAGACCAAAATGATGACCAACAACACCAATGGCATCAACACGGACATCAAAGTACAAGGCCAATCCCTCAACACAGTGCACAGCTTCAAATATTTAGGAGCCATTGTGTCAGACAATGGGTCTCGACAGGAAGTCCTCTCCAGGATCGCACAAACAACTGCTGCCCTGACAAGGTTGAAGCCCATTTGGAAAGACAGAACCATCAGTCTACATTCCAAAGTAAGACTGCTGCGATCTCTGGTCATCTCCATCTTCCTATATGCTTGCGAAGCATGGACCCTCACAGCAGATCTCCAACGAAGAATACAAAGCATGGAGATGAGGTGCTACAGAAGACTTCTGTGCATTTCCTATACCCAACACATCACCAACATTGAAGTCCGACAGACCATCACACAAGCCATTGGACAACACGATGACCTGCTCACAGTGGTGAAGAAACGGAAACTCCGATGGTATGGCCACGTCACCAGATCATCAGGCCTTGCAAAGACCATTCTGCAAGGCACAGTGCAAGGAGGTAGAAGAAGGGGGAGACCGAAAAAGAGGTGGGAGGACAACATTCGAGAATGGACTGGTTTGACACTGAGCGAAGCCATGAGGGCTGCTGAGGACAGAGAAAGATGGAGTATGCTGGTTAAGCGATCATCTGTGGTGCCCCTACGACCTTCGGGTTATGGGACAGGATAGGATAGGATAGGATAGGATAAAGGGAAAAGTGAAAGCCCCAGTAGGAGGAACAACGAAGCTTAACGTCCTATTGCATCAGCGTTAAGGACGATCACCACGTCGCCACCCTGACAATAATGATCATCATCATCATATCAAAGATGAGATCCTACGGATCTCTTTTTTTAAAGATTGATAAAGCCCCAGTTGAAAACCTGTCTTGCCTTTATAGGCATGACCGATTCACTGCGGCAACAATACCCCCGTTGGAGTGCCGGGGGTTTCAGTATAAATAGTGTCCCCACTTTCTGGAAATTTAGTGCTTTAAATTCCCACTGTCGCTGTCTTCCTCATTTACTCTTTCCCATTCCTGCTCTGTCCTATCACTCTGCTATACTATCTTCTTCTTCGCTAGATCAATGACCTACCTTTTTTCTTGAAAACTCTTCCTGGACAAGACTCGTTGTTTGTGTATGGGGTCTGTTGGATCAGCTTGGGAGTGTTGGACGCTTTCTGCCGGGTGGTGACTAGGGCTTCCTATGATGTTATTATTTAGCAATATAGGCATTTTATATGTATATGTTTTGTTCATAATTTATAATGATGTTTGTATTCTATTTTGTTTTTGTTGGTCCTGATTTGGCTCGGAAGAGTCCGCTGGACCTAAAGCAATAACCATGTAACGTAATTTTGTTTTTGTAACCGGGGGTTTGAATAGTTGGGGTAAAGCCTCAGCCGTCCCCTGCGTGGGATGTCTTTATTGTAAAGTGACTGGCCGGTGGAGGGCATTCAATTTTCCCACTAGGGTTGTTTCAGCAGATCTTTTATGCGGATCGGGGGTTGTCCGGTCCTGATTTGGCTCGGAAGAGTCCGCTGGACCTAAAGCAACAATCAATCAATCAATCAATCAATCAACTCTCTCTCTCTCTCTCTCTCTCTCTCTCTCTCTCTCTCTCTCTCTCTCTCTCTCTCTCTCTCTCTCTCGTTCTTGTACTAATTCTGTCATTGTCAATTAGAACAGTTTTTCTCACTCAGCAGACAGGACATTGAGGTGCCTGATCCGTCACTCATCGACTACGACGGCAGAGGCTATTTCACTCACAGCGCTGTCAACGCCACTGACCCTTGTCCTCTCACTCACTACCGCTGTATCTCAGCGCCGCGTCACTGCCTACCGGTCTACACGCGCTGCAACGGTTTTTATGACTGTGCGGGCCGCGAGGACGAGAACGACTGTGACGACCCAGAGTGTCCCGGCCATTACCGCTGCCGAACGTCTCCTGTCTGTCTCCATCCAGACCACTTGTGTGATAGCTGGACGCAGTGTCCCAAAGGCGACGACGAGCTGCTGTGTGATGAGCAACCATGTCCCGCTGGCTGCCTGTGTCAGGGCCTGGCTTTTATGTGTGATTATCCCTTTGACGTCCAACACTTCCCTAATCTGGCTCTCATCTGACGCCCGCTGACCTCCGCTTCAATGTCGATCTGGTGTACCTGAGCCTGAGGGACTGTGGCATGCAGTCTGTCTCGGCAGTGACACTTCCTCATCTTAGACATTTAGATCTCAGCCATAACCAACTGCACAACGTCACCATGAACGTGTTTCTGGCCCTGCAAAACTTACGAAGGGTTTCACTGGCCCACAATCCCTTACACGCCCTGTACAGCCATCAGTCTAGGCAGACTCAGATCATGCTGACGGACATCGACCTGGCTTTCACTAAACTATGGTCCTTCAATACCCAACCGTTCTCCAACTTCCTCTCACTGCAGCGACTGAATCTGTCGCAAGCAGGAGTGGGTATGATCCACGATGGCGGTTTCCAGCATGTTCCATCACTGACTGAACTGAACCTGTCGGGCTGCCCGGTAGAAAACTTCCCTCCTGACGTGTTCCAGGGATTATCCAGGCTGCAAAAGGTCAGAGCGGACACTTTCAAGCTTTGCTGCGCCAGTATTCTTCCCACACACTTCGACAACCATTTCTGCTTAGCGCCTCAAGACGAAATCTCATCCTGCGACGATCTGGTGCGGTCTGAAGTCTACCGAGGTTTGCTGTGGCTTATGAGCTTTTTGTCTGTCTTCGGTAACGGCTTCTGTCTCGTCTTTAGGCTGTTCGTTCGACGTAAGAGCAACACAAGCTCGTTCAACATGTTTGTCAGCAGTTTGTCGGTGGCTGACTTTATCATGGGGGTGTACCTGGCCATGATCGGCGTCGCTGACCAGTCGTACCGCGGTGTCTATCTGCATTATGATGTCACGTGGACTCGCAGTGCGGCATGTCAAGCGGCTGGCTTCCTCTCTCTGTTGTCCAACCAAGTGTCGGCTTTGACCGTCGCCATGATAACGCTGGACCGTTTCATTGTCCTTCACTTTCCTTTTATTAATAATAATAAGAAGAAGAAGAAGAAGAAGAAGAAGAAGAAGAAGAAGAATGTAAATAAAAAAATAAAAGAAATAAATACATTAAAAATTTTTTAATAATAATAATAATAATAATAATAATAATAATAATAATAATAATAATGAAACTATTTATAATGCTTACATAAAATCTGGCGCGGCCAAGGAGAGAGAGGGGCGGAAGTGAAGTGACGTCAGGTGAACGTAGTCACATCCCGTGAAACCGGCGACCACAAAATTTTGCGGGATACACACGCGATGTTCAAGATTATACACACGGAAGGCTGTGTATAGACTCCTGCGGACAATTTGTAACCACGTGTTTTTTTTTAACGTGCTAGTGTGAAATTATGTCCCCTGAGTCCCTAGAAATGCCTCTTTGGTTGTGCCGACGTCGGCATAAATACGCACGTCAGCGGTATGCGGGTGTGTAACCAAAGAGCTTATTACGGAAAGAGGGAGAACTTCCATTATGTCATATACAAAAATGCGAGACGCTCTCACGGATTATTTCCCTTTGCTCGGGCTGGCTATATTTCATCATCTGCTATATATGAATGATCTGTGCGTGATAACTTATTGAGCCTATGCCATTGCAAAAGAACATTTTTATGGCAACGTTTGCAAAAACCAAACTTTTAACCATCATTATTATTAACATTCCGTTACTTTTTTTTAAAAATGTTTACTTATTGACATTTATTAGGTGCTTTTATGCTGCTTATGTGTGTATGTCATAGGTTCGTTTTCTGCCCTGGAATTTATTATTTTTTAATCAATGACAGATATTTTAAAATTAAAATATGCATGACAGACTGTTTCATTTATCCGAAACTGTGTAAATCCGTAATCGTGAGAGAGAGAGAGAGAGAGAGAGAGAGAGAGAGAGAGAGGGGGGGGGAGTTGGGGGAAGAAAGAGCTCTGTCATTCAATCAATTAATCACAATAAAGCACAATAACAAAATGTTTCACTAATAGTGTGAATTTAATTTATATCAGGTGTCCCTCTACCCCCCAACCCTCTCACCTCCCACATCACTGGCTTAATAACATCAGTCACTTCATGGAAAATAATTAATTAATCAGACAGAACAATCAGAACCTAGACTACAACATTCCACGCAATATAGATCTAATGCGCAGAAATTCACAGATCAGAACAAGGACTGAGTTTCTACATTACATTTTTTCCCCGTTTACACTCCAACGAAAAGGGATTACAACAGATCAATGACCATTTTTGTGCCTAGGTAAGGGGTTATCTTGCACAGTATTTGATCACGAGGAGAAAACAGACTTAGTCATCGTCGCTGAGTCATTCCAGTATACTTAGCATCCGTCCGTGGTCCTGATTCGGCTCTTCGCTGCCCGCTGAATCCTATAAACAATGACTAACTAATTAATTAGCATTCGTGCACATACAACAAATTCGCCTAGGATAATAACAAAGTGCTAAATTTTGCCCATAATGTCTGCATTCACAGACGATACTTTACTTAATAGCGGCACAAAATATTTAATCCATTGCATTTTTCTTGGCCGAGAATTTGGTTCTGAACGTCAGCGTTCACTGCCCGCTTCAAAATCGCCATCACAAAATTGCGGAAGTATTTATGTCTTGCGAGTACGTTCACTTAAACTCTTCAGAAATTAAACAGTGACAGTAACATGCGTAGTTCGTATATATATGTCCATGTAAATTTAATCGAATTTCACTTGCATTGACGGCTTTTATTCACTTTTGATTACGACGGCAACTGAATACATTATCGTCGTGAGGAAGCTCTCACTACGCGTAAGTAGAACGATGAAGTGACAATTTCTGACCGCACTGAACATGCGTTCGTAGTCTTCGATCGGTCTTTAGTGATGATGATGATGACGGCGATGATGAATGATAATTATAACGGGCAACGTTTGGAAGTTGTGATGGTGCCTATGATTTTTGCTGTTTTCTCGTGTGCCTATAGCGGAAATGATTGGAGTAAGTCATTGGGCAGTCTAGGCTTACGTCATCGTCACAGTGACGTCAGGGTCGATATTACGTTGTTCAGTCACGGTCTCTTTCTGGCTGAGTGGCGCATCGGTTTTTCTGGCATTGCAGGCATGGCTGTTTTGTCCCACATGGTTGGTCATTTCATCTTGGAAGGGGAGGACGATGATGGCCAACGGACTGACGGGAGTTATACACTGGCCGATGGATTGCGTAAGTTCAAGATATAGCAGAAGAATTGTGGCCACGGATGAGATGTAGCAACAACACAGCATTTTTGTAACCCAAAAAAACAATTTTTTGGGGGGGGGCTAAATTTAATACAGGATAACATGTAGATCTATATTTCAAAAAAATTCATTTTTTAACATAAGTCCAAAACTTTTTTTTTTTTAATAGCCATTACAGAAAAAACACCTATTGTTCCTAATCTATATTAATGACATTGTGGATAACATTGAATCAGTTACAAAAACTGTTTGCAGACGATACTAGCATGTCATTAACCCTAAACAACCCAGACATACGAGCAGAAATTTTGAACTCTGATCTTCAAAAGATAAACGACTGGGCTAACACCTGGAAAGAAACGTTTAATGAAGACAAAACATAACTATTAACTTTCAAACGTGACGCACTACCTAAGAACCCATTAAGCTTCGGAAACGCAATTTTATCTGACAACGAATTCCATAAACACTTAGGACTAACACTGCAAAGTAATTGTAAATGGGATATCCATGTAAGTAACGTCATAAAGAAAATAACCATCCTCCTATCATGTTTAAAAACGTATAAATATAAGCTGTGCAGAAAAGCCTTAGAAAATATGTACAAATCCTTTGTCCTACCTCACTTTGACTATGGCGATGTAGTCTGGGATAATTGTACAGACACTCAAGCTGGTTTATTGGAAAAACTCCATTTAGAAGGTATTAGAATTATTGTTGGGGCGGTGAAGGGGACCAGCCTTGAGTTATTGTTTAGAGAGTCTGGACAATACACATTGAAGGAGAGAAGGAAAAGACATAAGCTACTTACTTTTCATAAGATGATAAACGAGTGCTGTCCTGAGTACTTGTCCAACTTGGTCCCACAACCAGTATCAGCAGTTAATCCATATCACCGCAGAAGACCTCTAAAACGTAGAGTACCCCCATACAAAACTGAACTTTACAAAAATTATTTTCTTCCTTCAACCACAGTATTGTGGAATGATCTCCCCGAGGAAATTCAAGAAAGCCCATCCATTAGCTTATTAAAAAGACACCTTTCCAAAGATGATCCACTTGTTCCATTGTACTATTACCATGGGACACGACAGCAGCAGGTTTTACATGCCGACTCCGACTTGGCGTAAGTAACCTTAAGTATGTCATGTTCCGCCGTCACTTGTTAGAAGACCCAGTCTGTCAATGTGGGCATCCTGCAGAAATATCTGAACATTTCCTCCTTTTTTGCCCTGTATTCGGCACTGTACGTACGCAGACAATTAACCAATTAGACTCTACTTTTCGAAACATCAACACCTTATTGTTTGGCAGTGACCATCTCTCCCCACAAGAAAACGCAAAAATCTTTTCAAAAGTTCACACATTCCTCACATCTAGTGACCGCTTCGTTTAGAAAATAGCCCAATTATGCAAAAACACCTCTGATTGGTCACCTTGATACCAGCTAAACCAATCCCCATTTGTTTCCCTCTCCCTAGTAGTTACACCCCATCCCTTCGCACCACACGTTTATTAATAGCTGTCAGAGAGAAACTGACCAGATAATTGTCTCTTCAAACGGAATAGATGAGTTCATCACTATTTTAAATATCTGTTCACGTGCAAACACGTAGTCTCGAACTATTTCTCTGTGTGTGACTGTCTGTTTGTGTGTGTGTGTGTGTAGGTGGGTGTGTGTGTGTGTGTGCACTCGTTGTTTTTATTTTACTTTCTTCTTTTTTTACTTGCACGGGATTTTTTTTTGTCCCCTCCTCCAAACTGATTTTTTTCTCTCATTGTTTTAGATTGCTGCAGGCATTTATCTACCTTTTAATCGACAGCTACTATATTGTGTAAAGTTTACTCTTGGGTGCATGTATCTGTTTCTCGTTAGTTAGTTCATTCATTTATTTCTTTATTACTTTTTTTTCTTGTTCGACGTTATTGCATTTTTTTTTCCTGTTAATAGTGTTATACTATAGTTATATGTTTGTTCTCTTTTCATTGTTGAAAAGATTAATTTATGTACTTCTGTTTTTTTATTGCTTTGTACTTGTTCCTGTTCGCCAGACATTTCATTGTTGTCATTTGTCAAAGGGTAACCCTCATTTAAGCCGGTCCCGATTTGGCTCGGAAGAGTCCGCTGGACCTAAAGCAACAATCAATCAATCAACCAAAAACCCTCATTTAAGCTTTGCTTTTGTGTGCCCTTTATGTTCTCCATGCCTGGTTTACTTGTTTCGTGAATAATAAAATTCTGTTTAAACCAAAAAACACCGAATCAGCATTTTGAGCTCTTTTTCCATTTTAGGTGACCGGCCGATGGCCTGCTTATATATTGGACATAATGTTAATTTAACGCTTTAAGAAGTTAGTACTTGATGTGATCTTTGTAAACAAATTAAAATAAACTCAAACTTAATGTATCATGCATGACAACTTGTTTATATTTTGAAGTGTGTAAGCGAAAAATAGGCCTATCAATCAGGGATAACTCTATTTGTCACCACGGACGACAACTCTTGGCATGTGTTGATCTTACGTGCAGGAACTTTTTCAAGTATTTTACGGTCGAATTTCAATTTTTTTTTCTTTGACAGGGAAATAGTGCATTCGATTATCTGTACACAAAGTTTTAGCGAGGGGTCTTATTATTTAATCACAATAATTATCACGATAAAACCCACCTTTTCACTTGCCATTTGAGCTAACAGGACGCGGACGTCTCCTTTTGCAAAAACCCCGAAGCTACAGGCTTTCATTAATAATTATTGGTTAAAATTAATTATTTCTGACAAGTTTTCGCTTAGAAATAGCCCGTAATGTCATACTGCTGTTTTGTGGGCACACTTTGGGATAACTCTATTCGTCATCACGGACGACAACTTTTGGCATGTATTGTTGCTATGAGATGGCAATATTCCGATGTAGGTAGGTAGGTAGGTAGGTTGGTAGGTTGGTAGGTAGGCTGGTAGGTAGGTAGGTAGGGAGGCACTGTGGTCTAATGGTAGTGCTTCGGCTTGCGGATCTGAAGGTCCCGGGTTCGAGCCCTGGCCGGGCCATTGTGTTGTGTCCCTGGGAAAGACACTTTACTCCTGTTTTCCTACTCCTTCGGATGAGAGTATAAACCGAGGTCTAGTCTGTGTCGCATACATTCCATCATAACGGACTTTAAAGATCCTGACGCTCATGTCCTAGACGGGTGAGTGCCGGTGACAAGAACACACCCAGCATGCACCTAGGTCCTCCTCCCCCATCCCTGGCTGCCCAGGATTGTGCTCAGTTGTCCGGGCGTCAGACCATGCGCCCAAAGGCTGCGGGTGGGCGTCTCGGGCGGCATGAGTTAGATCCTGTATCGGCCAGCGCCTTGAGCAGCTCTTGAGCTGGAAAAGCGCTATATAAGAACGATTAAATAAATAAATAAATAAATAAATACATAGGTAGGTAGGTGTCTCCGTTACCTTTCAGTCAATGGGAATTGAAGCATTTAAGACCTCCATATTCACTAGGTCCGCTTCATGAGGGCGGAGCACGTCTCCTCTCCTTCGCTGCTTTACTGTACCAGGTTCTACATAGATCCAGGGACCCGTTCACAGCTGGGTGGACAGAGGGCGCGCGGGAGGAGGGAGGGGTGGGGGGCAGGATTGGGAGGTGTCGTGTGCTTGTTTCAATCTGTTTGGGTCATTTTGGTGATTGCCTTTCAAGCATGGACATGCGTTGCTTAACATGAAACATGGCTGACGTGTGCCCAGACCAATGTACTACTGCGCCACAGATGCTGGACTAAGGGTCAACTTTTCCGTTGGTGTGCTGTTAAATATTCTGTTTGTCTGCGAGAGACAGGGCGTGATTCATTCAAACTTGACAAACAGTATCGTCGTAGATTTAAAAAAAAAAAGAAAAAAAGACGTGAATATCTAGAAAGAAAGGTCGGGCTATGTTTAAGTCGCGGCCGGCGCCAGGTTTTGGAGGCCTTTGGCAGCGGGGGCCAGAGTTTTCAGAACTTGAATTATGTGAGGCTTTATTGCTTCTTCTTCTTCTTCTTCTTCTTCTTCTTCTTCTTCTTCTTCTTCTTCTTCTTCTTCTTCTACTTATGTTTTGTAAAGAAAAATAAAAACTAGGTCTTACTTCTCATATATAAAAAGATTGTGGGTTCGGGCACTGAATAGAATAGACCAAAGGTTTCCCGGCGTGACGTAAGAGGCGACTAACAGGGGTGAATGATGTCAGCACGGCATCACTGGGCGAAAGTCTTCTACACAAAAATCACCGGCCAGGACAGAAAATCCTCACGTTATTACAGGTTCCACGACCATTTGTTCGGGGCAAAGGCGATCCACTCTACTCGTGGATTTCTGCTGTGGCCACCAGCCTGGAGAGGATTGGGTCCTGCCAGGTCTTTCTTGCCCAAGTATGATGAATATAACCATTCACTTCATACCGGATCGGTCATCGACCGCGTCACCAAGGACCGCGCCTTCCGTTGGTCAACAGGACGGAGGTGATAAGTGTGCTACTGATGGCCACGTTAGCAGGATCCGCACGAGAGACAACATCGTCATAGGAACCTTTAATGTCAGAACCCTAACTGCGGATGGCAAATGAGAAGAATTGGCGCACAAGCTGGATCACTATCGATGGAACGCGCCTTCCGTTGGTCAACAGGACGGAGGTAATAAGTGTGCTACTGATGGCCAAGTTAGCAGGATCCGCACGAGAGACAACATCGTCATAGGAACCTTTAATGTTAGGACCCTAACTGCGGATGGCAAATGAGAAGAATTGGCGCACGAGCTGGATCACTATCGATGGAACAGTTTAGGTATCAGTGAACTGCGCTGGAAAGAACAAATTAAAACAACGATCGATAAGGACCAAAAGCTTTATTTCAGCGGGAGATATGACAGGCACGAACACGGCGTTGGATTTTTTTTTACAGAGACATTCTAGCCACTGTCATTGGTTGTCGCCCAGTCTCCAGTAGACTTATTACCATCCGTCTGAGAGCAGCCCCTTTCAACATCACCATCATCCAGGCCTGTGCCCCAACATCAGACTATGACGACAGCGAAGTGGACGATTTCTATGAAAATCTACAGGCTTTCCTTGACCAAGTGCCAAAGGAGGACATAGTCATAGTGCAAAGCAATTTGGACAAAATGCGCACCACGGTTGGGGAGAAACATGTCGACCCCACTGCAACAACGAGACAAATGACAGAGGTCTGAGACTATTGGAGTTTTCCAGATACAACAATGTGATACTGCCAAACACGCTTGGTCTCCACACAAAATCCAGACAATGGACATGAACCAGTCCCAGCGGGGAGCATCACAACCACATGGTCAAGACACGCTTCAGATCTAGCATCAACGTTGGCAGGACACGCACTTTTCCAGGAGGAAGTGACCACGATTTCGTGAAGATGTCCTTTCGGCTCCACCTGAAGAGAGTAAACATTAACACAGCAAAGTGTACCAGACTGAAGTTCGACCAGGACAAACTGCAAGACCCGGAGGTGGAAGAAATATTCTAAGCCTCAATTGGAGGGAAATTAGCACCACTGCTCACTTCTGCAGTTGTAGAAGATGTCAATGCCATGACCACCAACTTCAACTCAGCTCTGACAGATGCCGCCACTGAGATCTTTGGCAAGCACCACCCAAAGAAGAAACCATGAATCACATCTGAACTTTTGGGCCTGTGTGATAAACGAAGAGGGATGAAAAATAAAAAGAACACCTAACAGAGAGCTGATGCCTACCGAAAAATCAACAATGACATCCGAAAAGGTATGCGCACAGCAAAGGAGAACTGGATAGAAGATCAGTGCCAGGAAATAGAGAACAGTCTGAACAAGAACAACAGCAAGACTGTGAAGCACCTGATAAGTGTTAACCATGCACAAGGTCTCCACGATCAAAATCAAGCCTTATAGAAGAACAAAAAGTCTTGGATTAATGGACAGAGTACTGCTCTGACCTTTACAACCGCATACGAAACGGATACTCATCAGTTCTAGCATGTCCCCAGAACAGAGGAGAGGATGAAATCCTCCCAATTATCTGAGAAGAAGCTGAGGCAGCAGTGCAATCACCGAAGAAGGGGAAGTCAGCGATGATTGACGCCATAACTATTATCTGTAACAAGATCTGGCAGAGTGGGGAGTGGCATAAACCATAAACCCTTGTCATCAATATTTTCCTATACGCTTGCGAAACACGGACCCTCACAGCAGGTCTACAAGAATTCGAAGCATGGAGACGAGGTGCTGCAGAAGACTTCTGGACCCAGCACATCACCAATAACGAAGTTCGACAAGCCATTGGAAAAACACGATGACATGCTCACAGTGGTTAAGAAACGGAAACTCCGGTGGTATGGCCACGTCACCAGAGCATCAGGCCTTGCAAAGACCATCCTGCATGGCACGGTGCAAGGAGGCAAAAAAAGATGGAAACAAGAAAAATAGGTGGGAGGACAACATTCGATAATGGACTGGCTTGACACTGATTGAAACCCGTGAGGGTTGTTGATGACAGAGAAAGATGGAGTACGCTGGTTAAACAATTATTTGTGGTGCCCCAACGACCATCAAGTTACGGGATATGATAGGATAGGAACAGACTTCGGATTGTATCTTCTCGGGCAAGTGTTGGCAGATGATATGCAGCAGGACTACTATGTATCAGAAACAACTAACCTGTACGGATGTGAAAGATGTTTGTTTTATCGTTGTTACTTCCTGAAATGTTTGATTGAGTCGTTACCATTACATTCGCCATCGCCGTTTTATAAACGATGCTCATTATTTCTGACGTTATCGTGGTCGCAGATGCTGGCCCTTGGACATTAGGCGTTGATGTTGATTTCATTGGCTGCTGTCGCTATCCACTGAAGTCGAGTCGTGTATGCTGGCGTTGTGGTAAGGAATTACAGCCTTCGAAGGTAAGGTACATGTTGTAAATTTATATCTACCTCAGTTTCATTCATTAGTTCATCGTTGTTTTATGCGTATGCTTTGTTACTGTATTACAATTCATAATACCTTAATTTATTTTCATATGTTCTTAAACGATAACTTGATTAGTACTTGCTCCAACTACAACAATGGTACACATTCCCCCCCCCCCCCCCCCCCCTCTCAAAAAAAAAAAAAAAACTGAATCCAAATTTGTTTTCAGATTTGTTCGAGACGAATCCTAAATAGTCCACACAAAAAAGATATTACATTTGTTTTCAAATCTGTGCGAGACGAATCCTAAATAGTAAAAAAAAAATGATATTAAGAAACAAATAAAAACCCCAAAAAATCGTCTGTCCGTCTGTCCAGCGTCTGTCTGTCTGGACGTTCAAAATCCAAAAGTGGATTAATATCTCAGAACAGAACCTCTTTCAACTACAACAACTAAACGTGGTAAGATGGTGTATATTCATGAGACATAAACAGTACAGTGAATCAATGACTTCACTTCAAGGTCAAGGTTACTGGGGGAGGAATTGTTTTACTAAAATTTACTTTTTTCCCTAAGTTATTAATATTGAATTTATGATTCTTTGAAGCTTGATAGACATTAATGAGACGCATATCCTGTGCACATTTTGTCAACCTCTCTCCAAGGTCAAGGTCACTGGAGCTGTCCAAAGTTAGTTCCTATTGGCACTTTGAAGTGGCCTTGACTCCAAAATATAAGAGATATAAAGTTGAAGCTTTTATATAGAGACGATAGATCGATCTTTTATATATGTTCCTTTTTTTAGTTGATCTTGAAGGTCAAGGTCATTTTAGGCCTTGCAGAAACATACAAAAAATAGGTCATCTTTGGAATGGCACTATTTAACAAATAGTATGCAAAACATTTGGGATATTGTGCTCTCGCTTCTGAAGCAAGGCACGCACACAGCGCTAGACCCGCACCAGTTTGCATACAGAAGTAACCGAGCAGTGGAAGACGCGGTTCTTTCCCTTGTTCAGTACTGTCAGGCGCACATAGAGCAGGGTGGTTCATTAGCCAGAATCTTATATGTAGACTTTTCGTCTGCCTTTAATACCGTGCAGACCCATCTCTTAGTGCAGAAGCTGGAAGCGATGAACCTGAACCCCCACCTCACCCTGTGGGTGGCTGACTTTCTGTCTGAGAGAACACAGACTGTCTGTGTCAGGTCTCCCGCCTATGGCCGCCCACCCCCTCTCCCTCCGTCCTCCTTCTCTACTGGTGCAGCTCTCGTTGTCTCCTCGTCTCTCTCCTCCTGCTCCTCCTCTGTCAAAACTATCAACACGGGGACCCCTCAGGACACTGTCATCTCCCCCTTTGTCTTTACACTCTACACAGACGACTGTCGCAGTGACCGAGAAGATCTCAGGATCATCAAATTTTCTGACGACACGGCTCTTGTTGACACTTCAGATTCAGCAGCTAATTATGAGGAAAGTATATCAACCTTCGCACAGTGGTGCGATCAGAATTGTTTAGAACTAAATGTGACCAAAACAAAAGAGATGGTAATTGATTACAGGAGAAATGTAACAGATGTGGCGGCACTCCAGCTGAAGGGACAGGTGGTAGAGAGGGTGGAGGAATACAAGTACTTGGGCACAATTGTTGATCACAAATTAAACTTTTCCAGAAATGCCGAGGTTGTCTACAAGAAATGCAGACAAAGAATGTACATCTTGTATCAGCTGAGATCTTGTAAAGTGTCCAGTCATATCATTGAAATGTGTTACCATGCGTTTATTGAGTCTATTCTAACCTTCTCTTTTATCTGTTGGTTCAAGGGATTGAATGTGAAGAGCAAAAATCAGTTGTGTGGAATAGAGAGTGTGTGCAGCAAGATAGTTGGCAAGAAGCAGGCGACTCTGGAACAACTGTTCCACAAAAGAGCCCTCAGCAAGGCAGTCAGAATTCAGAGAGACCCTACCCACCCACTTTCCAGTCTGTTTGAACTTCTTCCATCTAATCGCAGATTCCGCTGTGCACTAATGCGTACACAGCGCTACAAAAACACCTTCATCCCTACTGCCATATCAGTGCTAAATGAGGCCAATGCCAGACCCTCAAACACAAGACTGTCTTGATGTAGGAGTCTCCCAACTATCTCGCTGAGTGTATGTGCATGTTTGTATGAAGACATGCGCGTGTGCATGTGTGTGTTTGTGAGGGTTTGTATAATATGTGTGTGTTTACGATGAATGTCTGTAAACCAACTTTTAAAATACCATTTACGTGCTTTACCTGTATTTTTTGACAACTGTTATAATCAGTCAACAGTATTATTGCTTATGTTGACCATAGTTTCATACAGTTATATATTGTTGACCTACTAAGATTCATATTAAACTAAGATTATTTATCTAACACTGTTGCAACAAAATAATTTTTTATAAGTCCAGAGTGGTAAACTATTATATACACTATGTTTGTATGTATTTTTATTATATTTTAATTGTCTAAAAAGGGCATTGACATACGTGTGATAGAACCAGAGTGCGTAGATAGGTGTTTGAAGGAAAAGATGAAGTGTAAGAGTACGCAAGTGATTAGATTTATAGACTGTATAATTATACATTTAGTATTGATTTTGTACCTCTGTTAAATGTTATAACATGACTGTTTTTAATTATATGTTTTATATGCCCGACATACATTGCTGTGAAGTTCCTTTTGGGATAATAAAGATTTGTTGTATTGTATTGTATTGTATATTTGATCATACATGAGCATAAGAGTTCATGTGAAGGTCAAGATCATCCCACAATCAAGGTCACTGAAGGTCAAGGTCATACCAAGGTCAGTGTATTTTAGTATAATAATATCTTTTGCTGTAGTTTATTTGATATTACATGAGTGTATTTGGAACCGGAGCTCAAGGTCATCTCAAGGTCAAAAACAAAGACAGATCAAAGCCTCTGTTTAATTTTTTTTCCGGCAGTCATTTTCATGTTACATATTGCAAGTTTCATAAGGAGCATGTGAGCCATTTGGGCTTTGCCATTCTAGTTGATGAACATTGAACTGTACAGAATTCAGACTGACAGACTGGCATCTGACCAAAAGACACGCGAAGACATAGGGCACTAGTTTTTTTTTAGTCAGATAGTATACTATTCCAGAGCCTATGGAATTGAAATACATGCAGAGAAGACCACAATGATGACCAACAACACCAATGGCATCAACACTGACATCAAAGTCCAAGGCCAATCCCTCAGCACAGTGCATAGCTTCAAATATTTAGAAGCCATTGTATCAAACAGTGGGTCCCGACAGGACGTCCTCTCCAGGATCGCACAAACAGCTGCTGCCTTGACAAGGTTGAAGCCCATTTGGAAAGACAGGACCATCAGTCTACATTCTAAGGTAAGGCTGCTGCGCTCCCTTGTCATCTCCATATTTCTATATGCATGCGAAACATGGACCCTCACAGAAGATCTACAACGAAGAATACAAAGCATGGAGATGAGGTGCTACAGAAGACAGACTTCTGGGCATTTTCTATACCCAGCATATCACCAACGATGAAGTCCGACAGACCATCACACAAGCCATTGGACAATACGATGACATGCTCTCAGTGGTGACGAAACGGAAACTCCGATGGTATGGCCACTTCACCAGATCATCAGGTCTTGCAAAGACCATCCTGCAAGGCACAGTACGTTGTCTACGTTTTTTCTTACGTTCTATGTCTGGATTTCTACGTTCGAGTTTCCTGTACCACGTGCGGGGGATTGCTCGGAGCTGTGCGTCCGGCACCGTCGTCGGGACTGTGGGTAGCATTAGGACCATCTAGGAATCAGGCTGGGAATCATAATATATGTTCAATTCTGTTCTCTTTTTTAATTTTCGAATCGTTACAAAACGAACTCTCGGACATTTTCAATCGGAAGAGCGTGCGTTTTCCTTTACATCTCACTTAAGCAGTTGCGTTTGTTAAACTTGGTAAAACTTTATTCAAAGCCTCAAGTGTGTTTTTGCCTCCACCTACACTGCACACTATTCTTTGCTGAGAAAATGATCAGCTCACGCAGGTGAGCTAAATCTGATTGTTGACAGTCTCAATTGGAATATATAGGATACCGCTACTGATTTCCAGAACTTAAACAATCAACCACGATGGTAGTTTCCAGTTGTCATAGAGAGGGCTAAGGATACGATGTCGGAGATTGTTTAATTAATTAAAAAACTTCGATGACTTTGATTGAATTTAAAGAATGACGACGGTGGTTTCACGGAAAGATTATACGTTCCGACTAGGAACATTGTATTGACCAAATAGGAAAGAACGCCGGTGATTTGGTTGAATAGATAAAGCCTTGATCAACTTCCTTTGATTGTGTGGTTTATGATGATTTGATGGATGGAATAGTTATACTGAGGTGCAATTTTGATGATTTCTTAGAAAGAATAAATGACATCGCTCTTTGTTACACTCGATGTTGTTGTTTATCAGTTGATTCAGCCCCGATGCTTGAAATCTAAGTGTAACTCAGATTCGTTTATCCACGCAGTCTGCTCACTCATCAACAAGGCAGAAGTCGTCATATGTAGCTTTTCAACTTTATTCAGCGAACATCAACAACTGCATACAATCGCTCAATCGCATTTTTCACTCTACGGTTCTCAACTATCAACTTTCCACTTTAACCCCTTTTTGAAACAGTGCGGCACTATATATAGTCTCTATATACTCCAGAAAAGGCGAGAATACCCCCGCATGACACATCACAACCAATCAGAACAAAATTCATCATCACTGTCTCACGTCATACAACCATATTTAGAATGGAATCGTCTCTAGTTACCACTAGAATTACCCAAGCGCATCGATCGATAGTAAACAACCAACTCTAGAAAATTCTCAAATAATATCGACCAACTAAAATTACCAACGATATACAAAGGTTCTTCTAATAACAAGGCAAAATCAAATCAATGATAAATACACTCTGTTATTGCATGCTTGGCAAAACAAAACGATCGCATCTATCGTGCGCGTCAAACACGAACTATCGTGCGCGTTTCAACGTAACACTCTTGAATTGGTTAGAATATGACGGTTTAATGTTAAAAAGACATTTATAATTTCCTCGGTGCAATATATAGAACGTGGTTATATTTCACTGATGCAATTTATGCTTATCAAACGACAGTGTTCATTCATTGACTGATAACAGAACGGTGTTGATGTTTCGCCGATGAGATACATACATGTAGAACGATGTTATTATTTCATTGATGCTCTCTATTGGATTGTAGTGTTAAATTCGTTGGTGCAGTATATTGTAGGATGCTGATATTGCATTGATACAATACATGGAACGGGAGTGCTATTTCAATCATGCAACCTGTATGAATAGAACGGTGATGCTATTTAATTGATGCAATATGTAGATTCGGGTTGTTATTTCATTGAGGCAATAAATAGAACGGTGGTATTAATAATTGATGCACCATATAGAACTGTGATGTTTATTTTATTGATGCAAGATATAGAACGGTAGCGTTTATTTCCTTGAGGCAATAACGACTCTTCAACATCTTCCTGGAGAGCATCATGTGAGATGTCAGTGCATATCACAAAGGCACCGTCAGCATAGGGGGTTGAGCAATCTCCAACCTCCGTTTTGCGGATGACCTTGATGGATTGGCTGGAGAGGAACACAAACAACTGAGGCATAACACCACCTACAGAGCCTTTGGAATAGAAATAAGTGCAGAAAAGACCAAAATGATGACAAACATGGCATCATCACGGACATCAAAGTCCAAGCCTAGTCCCTCAACACGGTGCATAGCTTCCTAAAGTATCAGAAAATGGGTCCCGACAGGAAGTCCTCTCCAGAATCGCACAAACAGCTGCTGACCTGACAAGGTTGAAGCCAATTTGGAAAGACAGATTAGACTAGTCACTACACTCCAAGGTAAGGCTGCTGCGCTCCCTTGTCCTCTCCATCTTCCTATACGCTTGCAAAACATGGGCCTTCCCAGTATATGATAGGATATGATAGGATAGGATAGGATAGGATAGGATAGGTGCTTTTAGACAAAACTACATGAATATCGGGAAAGACAGAGTTGATTTCAACAAAGCTTGATTTGAATGATTGAAGAAAACGATTAAGGATGATGTCATTTTCATTCATTGACAGTCTATTACAACTGTTGCTAACATTCGGTGATGGAATTTATGTCTGCTTGTAGCTGCAGTGTCTCAAAACCACTGTTGATTATTTTGATGGCTATAAGATTTAGTGTACAAAGACAAGTGTTGCTGACTTGCGGTGGTGTTGCTCAGATGGCGATAATGTCTTGGCCCGACCTCTCATTCTCACAATGCTTCGAGTAGATGATAATCCATAGTGGTCAGTAGAGGAGCTGCTTACGAACTGTTTGTTCTCGTAAGACTTCCATCTCATACGTGCGAGGGGCAGCTCCACGCGTGCGCCTCATGTTCTTCCCACATCTGGTAAGCCTCCTTTACTCACACATAGGTCTGAAGCCACGCCTGACATCAACATTGTGGACAATTACCTGGAGACCGCTTTAAAAGAAGACCACGCTTGGGGTTTGGGAATATGACAGAATACACAGCAATAATAATAATAATAATAATAATAATAATAATAATAATAATAATAATAATAATAATAATAATGTTATGATTTAGGAACTGATCAATTAAAGTAGCTATGATGCTTTGAGAGATGGATCAGGCAGAACACTGGTGATGACAATCAAAGTCGGTAAGAGAGAGAGAAAGAGAGAGAGAGAGAGAGAGAGACAGAGAGAGAGACAGAGAGACAGACAGACAGACAGAGAGACAGACAGAGATAGAGAGAGCATCGATGCTAATTGCAATGATTGAAAAGCACACCATTGCCTATGATAGTATGAAACTCGGGGGCACATAATAATGTGACAGGTGGGGTAGGGGGTGAGGATGTTGGGGGACAGACTAGGTTGGAGAGGGCGTCTATGAGCAAAGTTTGGGTATAGGAATAACAAAACAAGCAATGGAGAGAGAGACAAGACTATCTTAAAATGAACATAGGAACAAATAGCAAGGTGTCCTGCAGCCAAGTCTGATTGGCAAATGAACAAGTGGATTAATAATACAACAAAACACGAAGCTTGGTGGGCGGTGTGAGGGTGACGGAAGAGTGAGAGGGGATGAGGGGAGGCAGAGGTCATTATTAGTGTGAAGGACAAGGGCATTACACAAGTTGGGTGCCTATATAGAGGATCCTTTGATAGCAAAGTGGTAGATATCACGCAGCCTAGTGCGTCATGGAGATCTATATAAGGGTGACAACAGACTGGGTTTTGGGGTAAATTTTTCCAATGTAAATGCATTTGGACAAATACAATCTTATATCTTGCATTGTATCTTGTAATTTTTTTAAATTATTATTATTATTATTATTATTATTATTATTATTATTATTATTATTATTATTATTATTATTATTATTATTATTATTTTAGATGGGAACTTCAATGACAAAAAGTGAGGACAGCATTTGAATGGTACGGACTACTGTGATGACGAATTTAGATGTTTATCTGAGAGGACACAAATGGACTGAAGCTAAATGCCATGAAGTGTTTGATTATTTTCTAGACAACTTTTAACGTGAAAAGTGAAACTTGGACGACAACTTTTAACATTGGCACACAACAATACGTCTTAAAGTTGAAGTACTTTTTATGCAGTGTGTACAATAATACTGTGAAAAGCGTTTATTGAAGGGGGAAATATTGGCTTTAGACATCTGAGATGTGTAGACGTATCAAGATAGAAAGGGAAAATGGTGGCATCAGACATGTGAGGCGTGAAGACGTATCAGGATAGAAAGGGAAAATGGTGGCTTCAGACAGGTGAGACGTGGAGACGTACCAGGATGTGGGATGATGGGGGAGTGAACACTGACACTTCCTGGTGAAACACAAAAGGGGCGAGAATTGACTGTCGTTGTTCAAGCATTGCCAAACTTGAGCGCACCTGTCCTAGAGGCGATATTTATTTTCCCAACTAGAGTCAAGGCACAAGCCCTAGTCAGTATATAAGTTCTACAACCGGTACGGTATTACGACACGTGTCACTTCCGCTCTTTTGTCGACGATTCTTCGTAATGGCGGTCACTGTAGTTTGGAGGCTAGAAATCGAAAGACAGAAAAATAAATTTTGAGGAATTTTCGTTTGATTAATGACAAAATAACCCTTTAGATAAGCAGATTGATTCAAAATCACTCAAATAATCAAAATTTACACACGAACAGATTTTCGAATTCTTAAATAAGTTCTAAATCTTTCCGTAAAATGTGAATCGAGTGTACGCTCCGAGTGTAGCCGACCAAACAACAGCCGCTGTGCTCTGTTTTGTAAACCTTTTGCTATGAGACTGGTTGGATAATTTGGATGATGTAAAAAAAAAAGTTTTAAAATAATTATTTATTAGCATTTCGATTTATTAGCATCAGATTAAAGTTTGTCAAATTGTCACCTCCGCCAACTTTCATATCAAGGCTGATTGCAGACGACGCATGTACGTAGGCATACTGGCTACTGTGAGTCCTGTACTAACAATAACATGCCAAAAGTGTATCTGTCGTCGCTCAACCTACAAGAAAATGATAATATTCTCTTAAATTACACATCATAGTTAATGCTAAAACTATAGAATAATAATATTAATTAATAGCTAAATAATTTGTCTAGGTAATGAAGTCAATTTGACAAATATATTCCCTCGAAATTGGTACATAACATTTTGTAGTAGTAGTAGTAGTAGTAGGGACAATAATAGGCTGTGAGGTCTTTTGGTATGTCCCATCTTTTTAAAATGTAAATCTTATTGGTCTGTCGCATGCATAAAAATTTTGCCTAATCATTATTCATCAAAATAGTAAAACCGTTCTTTAACTTAAGTTTAGGTGAAGTATCCAAGTAATTTTTAAAAGAGTCAGTGCATGGTTTAGTTTTAATTTCTTCTGGGAGGTTATTCCAATCGTTAATTATTCTGTTAGTAAAAGAAAATTTTCTCAAGTTACTGTTAAACTGATGTTTAAAAATTTTTCCTTCCTCATAACGTGTTATATCACAGACAGGTTTAGTAAAAATAAATGATTCCAATTTAAATCAACCATATTATTATAAATTTTAAATGTTTGAATTAAATCCCCTCTTAGTCGACGGCCATGTAAGGAGTGTAGGTTAAGAAATTTTAGTCTCTCTGCATAAGGTAAATTGTTACAGCTTTTGACTAGTTTGGTCGCACGTCTTTGCACCTTTTCTATTTTTATAGATTGTCTTTTTAGGGATGGGTACCATACTACGCCTGCATATTCGAGATGTGGTCTAACTAGGGCTTTATATAATTTGCAGAAAATATCCTTATTTAAATAAATAAAAGTTCTTGTAATTAATCCCATCATCCTATTTGCTTTGCTAGTACAGCTCTGTATATGATAGTCGAAAGTAAGTGTGCTATCAAAGATTACTCCCAGGTCCTTTTCTTCGTCACATGCCTCGAGTGGAATCGAACTAGTAATGTTTCCATTAATAACTTTCATATGATACACATGCTTGGGATTATTTTTACCTATATATAAAACTTTACATTTGTCCACATTAAAATTCAGACACCATTGTACATTTGAACATTTAAAAGAAATTTTGGTGTGCAAGTATTTGTGCTCACTTTTAGTTTTGGATGTTGTGTTATTTTTATATATATACTTAAAACGTGTTTGAAATGGACATATTTTAAAACGTCTTTGATATAATATATATTTTAGGGGAGACGCCAAGCTGAAACTTACAAATAATAATAATAAATAAGTAAAGAAACAAATAAATAATAAAATAAATAAATGAAAAAGATTACCTCTCAGTTATTATATAAAGAAACAAATAAATAATAACATAAATAAATGAAAAAGATTACCTCTCAGTTATTATATATATATATATATATATATATATATATATATATATATATATAATATATATATATATATATATATATATATATATATATATATATATATATATATATATATATAACTGCTCAGTTATTATATATATATATATATATATATATATATATATATATATATATATATATATATATATATATATATATATATATAATAACTGAGAGGTAATCTTTTTCATTTATTTATTTTATTATTTATTTGTTTCTTTACTTATTTATTATTATTATTTGTAAGTTTCAACTTGGCGTCTCCCCTAAAAGCCTCTCACGAAAACAGTGACCAAGATCTATGTTGCAAGCCTACCTTCTTAAAGTTTTAGTGTGTTCGTTTGTGTGCATAAAGTATCCTTAAAAAAAATATCGCATTGTGATTGCTTGTTTTAAGCTCTTTTTTTTTTTCGTAATCCTGTAAACCATTCACACACCAACGAGGTATGTGTACATAATTACTTGTATATGCATGCCATATTAAACTGGCTGCTTCACTCGATCATTTGAACATGTTTCAATTTTGTTTATCCTTAAAAAAAATAGTTTGTATATGCTAAAGTCTTCATTACGTGTATAAAAACCACAATATTATCTTCACTGCTAATTTATGCTTTGAAAGCTGGATAAATTGTGTTAATATTTTTTTTTCAATAGAACATGTGTACATTTCTCTAGCACATTTTGCATTTTATTTAAATATTTTACTTTCAAAATGGTGTGTCCATGTGTGAATACTAGACACAGCATGAAACAATTTAAGCTAGAGAGAGAGTGAGAGTGAGAGAGAGAGAGAGAGAGAGAGAGAGAGAGAGAGAGAAAATGAGCTACTTAAGAGAAAACATTATGTTTGACACAAATAATTTGAGCTGGTTTTTATTAACCACTTCAAAAGAAAGAAAAAAGAAAAAAAATGTACCACACTGAAAGTGATCACCGTATTCAACAGTGTAAAATCTGCTTATAAAATACATGTACATTTAAATAAAACTGACCAATGCAAGTTTCGTAAAGTATTCACCCATCACTGGCAAGATCTTTATAATATAAAATAAAACAAAAACAAAAGGAAAATATGGATGGATGCAATATTTATCATTGTATTTTCTTTCATTGCTGATTTGATCGTACTATTTATTACGATAAGGATATGTTCCCAAAATCAAAACTATTCAATGGCTTTATTCTGCAAAAATACTATGACATTATTCCTCTTAATCTAAAAAGTTAAAAAAAAATAGCACACATAAATGCAAAGGCGAACACTCAAATTAATAAATACATAGACATGTGTCTATCATACAGATGATAACATGGTAACTAATTGTTATTATAGTAGAACTAAATTAAAGAAATATAAAAAAGATAAAATAATAATATTAAACAATATACTAGTTTTCTAGGGACAGAATTATTGCATTTAGATAAATTCTAGATTGGCACCACAAGCACAGGCACTTATAATGATGGAAACAAGTTCAAAATTATTGTATCATGCAAGATCATCGACGAAAGAGCAACACATGGACAAGGAAAGCGGAAGCGGAAGTGTAATAATTTTTCGTACCAGTTGTGGTACTATTATACCGACATGGGTTTTACCCTGACTCTAGTTGGGAAAATAAATATCGCGTCCTGGAGCAGGTTAGCCACAGAATGGTTGTTGTAGTGTATACAATGAAATGTCCTACAGCCAGGCAGACACAGTAACAGTATTATACAATGGAGTGTCCTGGAGCAGGTTAGCCACAGAATGGCTGTTGTAGTGTATACAATGAAATGTCCTACAGCCAGGCAAACACAGTAACAGTATTATACAATGGAGTGTCCTGGAGCAGGTTAGCCACAGAATGGTTGTTGTAGTGTATACAATGAAATGTCCTACAGCCAGGCAGACACAGTAACAGTATTATACAATGGAGTGTCCTGGAGCCAGTTAGTCATAGTATCTTGGTTATTGTGGGCTTTACAAGGTAGTGTCAAATCTCTGCACCAGCTATTCAATTTCTTGTTCCTCTCCAACCAATCCATCAATGTCATTTTCAAAACGGACGTTGGAGATTGCTCTACCCGCTATGCTGACTGTGCCTTTGTGATCTGCATGGGCATCTGACCTGATGCGCTTCCGAAAGATTTTGAAGGGTGTTGGAGAGAGTAGGCATCCTTGACGCACGCCGATTGTTGTTCTGAACCAGTTGCCGATGGCGCTGTTGTGGAGGACTGCACTGGTATCCTTGTCACGAATGCTTTTGATGACTTTTGATGACTTCAATAATGTTAGGCCTGATGTTGTACACTCTCATGGTTGCCCACAGAGCTGCATGTCAGACTCTCTTGAAGTCTACAAACACATGATATAGATGTTTTTAGTGCTATAAGTATTTCTCGCAGATTATTCCTGCGTGGGATGTCTTTATTGTAAAGTGACCGGCTAGTGGAGTGCCTTCAGTGTTACAACAAGGGTTATTTCGGCAGATCTTTTATGCGGATCAGTGGCGAGTCCTCTTTCAGCGAAGTTGTGGTCTTGATTTTGTGGTCCTGATTCGGCTCTTTGCAGTCCGCTGGACCCTGTCAGCAATGAATAACTAACTAACTAAGTGTGCCACTCCCCACTCTGTCAGATCTTGTTACAGATAATGGTGAGGACGTCAATCATCGCTTCTCCTCCTGCTTGAAGCAATTCTGCGGGTACGTTGTCAACTCCAGCTGACTTCCCCTTCTTCAGCGATTGAACTGCTGTCTCAACTTTTTCTCGGAGGATTGGGAGGATTTTTGCTTCTTCTCTGTTCTGGGGATATGCTGAAACTGATGAGTCTCCGTTTGGTGTGTTCAAGGCTGAAACAGTATCTGGCTTCCGCTAGATCTGCCATTGCGGTTGGAGCATATTTCGCTTGCTTTTCGCATTTTCGTATAGCGGCTACCAAGATCTTAATAGCCGTTGGATCCCATTTGGTCTTGATCACGCCCTGTGGTCCTTGTTTAGCCAGTCTAGCTTCTTCCCGCTTCTTCCTTTTCCTCTCCCTCTCCCTTTCCTCAGCTGCGATCCTTCTCTGCATGGTTGGCCCACATGGGGTGTCTATGTCTGATGTGTTGGCTCTGTCCGCTTTCCTTACGAAATCTTTCATTGCACTCCGTGCAGACCTGCGGATGTGTCACTTCGGTCCTTAGGCGTTTGTTTGGATTGCAGTGGGGAGTGTGAGTCTCCAGTCTGTGGATGTTTGTGTACGTGACATGGCATCCCCGACAACAGAACAGCCTAGGTTGCATGCCGTGTGTTTTCCGATCGTGATTCAAGAGATCGCGCGCCTTCAGGAAAAGCAGCATGCACGCAGGGCATCGGTATTGCTCACTTGGCATCGCGAAGCATGTTTCCGTGTCCGCCCTTAGGTCCTCTTCCGCGACCGGTGTGGCGTTTTCTTCGGTTTGGACCGGCGAATGGTCCGCATGTGGTCTTGTTTGTGATCCATGCTCTGTCGTGGTCCCGACAGTGTCCTGCTGGACCCACTCGGTGCCTGCTGATCGCTCATACACCTGAGTGGTTATAGTCTCGTGTCTGGCTGGCGTCAGTGGGGACCCACCCAAGACGGGCATTGTTACGTCATCGGGCAGGTGTAAGTGACACGGACTGATACCTTGATGCGTATCAATGCCGATTGTGATGGACCGGCGCCCTACGATATTCTGTTTGTTTTTGTTCATTAGGGGTTGGATAGGTTTGAAACTCCTATCTCTCCAGTATAATACCCGCTGTAACCTTCTAGAGTAGTGAACACGCTCAGTAAACGGCCGTGGTCGACCGACCCTCTGGCTACACAGGCCTAAGCCGGTTCCCTCTCTCTCTATCATTTATACGTGCACTCTTGCTCGGAAATGACAGCTAAATAAAGAGTAACAACTAACTTACAGAAAACACGGGTTTATGTACAGTTACAAAAAATGAATGGTAGCCGGCGCGTGAAACAGGGGTGCCCAAAACGTCGAAAGCTCTCCACCAGCCAGTCACTTTACAATAAAGACATCCCACGCAGGGACGCTGAGGCTATACATTAATTTATCGAACCCCCGTTTACAAAAATAAAATAGAATACAAACATCATTATACAATATCAACAAAACACATACATATAAAATGCCTACATTGCTAAATAATAACATCATAGGAAGCCCTAGTGACCATCTGGCAGAAAGCGTCCAATATTCCCAAGCAGATCCAACAGACCTCAAACACAAATAAGAAGTCTTGTTACGGAAGAGTTTTCAAGAAAAAAGGTAGATGACTGGTCTTGCGAAGAAGAAGATAGATTGATAGAACAGAGCAGGAATGAGAAAGAGCAAATGAGAAAGACAGCGACAGTGGGAATTTAAAGCACTAAATTTCCAGAAAGTGGGGATACTATTTATACTGAAACCCCTGGAACCCCAACGGGGGTAACTCCATGATTGAAGTGAAGATGCTGCACATGACTTATAATATAATAATAATAATAATAATAATAATAATAATAATAATAATAATAATAATAATAATAATAATAATAATAATAATAATAATAATAATAATAGAATTTCTTAAGCCTGCCATGAATCTCACAAGATATATTGATTTGAGATGTGTGTATTTTTAAATCTCGAAAGCCGGGAATACAGGAACTGTGCCGGTTACTTTACATTTATTAATAAAAAAAATTGCAAGTAAGTAGTATCATATCAAATGCTACATCAGGTTTAAAATTACCATCATGGCCAAATAGTACAATAATAATAATAATAATAATAATAATAATAATAATAATAATAATAATAATAATAATAATAAATTGCATTTATATAACGCATTTTTCATTAGAATAACAATTCAATGTGCTTACACACATCATTCGTACGCGTCATCACAACTATCGCAGTACATCATGTCCAGCATCATTGAGAAAGTATTATTACTGTTCATACTATTTACACAGAAAACGCCTTGCGGAACAAGTGCGTTTTTAAAAAGCTCTTAAAGGAAACAAGGTCTGTACAATGTCTTAAACTGGCAGGCAGCGCATTCCAAACCTTGGGTGCTTGAAAACTAAAAGACCGGTCGCCAGCTGGATTAAGCAGACGCTTGGGCGTTTTCAACAGTTTTAATACATTCCATACATTCATTTAAAATGAAATTAACAAAAGTACTATCACGATTGATGAGTTGAAATTGATCCCCAAACCTTTGGACCTTTTCACGTTGCCAAAACAGATGTTGAATATTTTCTCACTCGGTTCCACAGAAGGAGCACAGATTATCAGCAGCAACACCCATGCTTGCAGTGATGTTGCTAAAAATTTTCAGCATAGGCCATTTGGCCGATTCAGTCACAAACCTTTTTCTGATATTGTAAAAAATCTTTCGGCCATCATTTTGACTTCTTTCCAACACCAAACGAGAGGCCACTGATAGTTCGGTTTCTTTTTCGGCGGCATTTTAAAAACAAAAAGTTTTGTTGCCGGAAACACGCCGTTTGCAACAAGGGACGTGACTTTAATTCTCTCTGCTGATGTATGTGTCGTCCGTTTGGCGCTTCCGATACGTGATGTTCGACAATAACTCATGACACCTTTATTTATCCGATTCAATATAGAATCATAGTACAGACTTCAGTGCACATTTCATGTAAACTCTTAAAAGAATTTAATGTTTAATGTCTTAAAATAGTATTTTTCTTTTCACCAGTTAGTTGTTGTCTTACATGGCTTAACTATTTTAATGTACACCTTCAATCATAGGTGTTGATTAGGTGACAGAAAACCAAAGGTTTTAATGTGTACAATGACATTTTCAATACTTTTCTAACATCTTATGTTCCTAAACGGAACATACAGTCTGGAGGACTTTCAAGTTTTCATGACGAGAGACAAACTGATTAAGAACATTGAAGTAGATATAGCACAATGTAGATGAACCAGGCCGCAGGAGTCAAGATTTATTTCTTGTCTCCATGAGTGATGTTTTGCTCTGAGCTGAATTTTTGACTAAGAGAGGTGATGTGCTCGCCCTTATTGAACTCCGCCTCAATCAAGTACAACCACGCTCTCCTGGTATTTCTTTAGACTGTCCTCCTGCTCCTGGGTCTTTCTCTCGTAAACTGGTGGGAGGTCATGTCCCGCATACACCTAAACTGGTGGGCAGTTGTGTTCTGCATATACCTAAACTGGTGGGCAGTCGTGTTCCACATATACCTAAACTGGTGGGCGGTTATGTTCCGCATATACCTAAACTGGTGGGCTGTTATGTTCTGCATATACCTAAACTAGTGGGCGGTTATGTTCTGCATATACCTTAACTGGGGGCAGTTATGTTCCACATATACCTAAACATAGTGTACATACACACAATTTAGAATAAATACAGTCTTAAAGGCTGCATAAGAATTTGTTTGGTAATTCTTGGTAGTTTAAAAACATGAAAATTCGCTACCTGTGGAGATAATACATTAGCCTTTGTTGTGAAATTAGTTACATGCAAACAATAAGCAGCTGTTTTCTTACCTGATCTCGCTCAAATTCTGGCTCCATGATGAGGAATGGGAAATACCAGCAGCTGGCTCTTCTGAGAAAATCTTGTGCACATGCAGTGAAGGTGCCAAAGTTGCGACTGTTTCGCAGTAGTTCTGCTTGCAGTTCGCGAAAAAGCTCCTCTCTGGTAAAGTCTGGTTGTGGGGATGGAGGCGCAGGGTCATCAGCCTCTTCCAAGCGTTGGTCAGGATGCAGTGGCTGCAGGTGATGCACAGCAAACTTTCCCACGTAGTGAATGGTTGTGCAGGCATTGAAATTTCATGCCAGGCAAGATGCGCAGAAGCAGGCAAGGGCCCTTGACTTTACAATTATCGGAGCCACTTTAATCACCTGGTGGAATTTTCTACTCCCAGTCACGGTCTTCACATCTGATTCTGCAAGCACATAACAATACAAGAACTGCTCAGAACAATGCATAGATGGGATAAGGATGTCCTGCACCTGTAAAATGTAATCTTTAGCACGTACTTGTAAGGAATTTTAAATGTGTCCATGATTCAAGACAAACTTACGTGGATAGTCTCGCTTGATATCCTGAGACTTGATGAGTTTGAAGTGACGTTTTGAGTGGGCCTCATCTTTGGTCAGGTTGTCCTGAAGAAGTCTTCCGCGCCTCGTACCTGCAGTTTTCAACAGAGGACTGCTTTTTCAACTGCCTTTGAGACCACGCCTGTCTCACCATCTGCTTCACCTGTGAACAAATCACACACACATTTTTGTCAAAATATTGAACAAGCACTCAGTGAAAGTGTGCAGTGGAGCTAAATTTGATTTACAAGGTCAGCTATAATAATACCAAATCTGTTGCAATCAGCAGATGGAGACAAGATAATTAGGAGGGTCGTCATCGGGTGTTTCTAATACTGATTGCTGTATAAAGTGGTCATTGAATGCGTTGGCCTTTTCTTCATTTGTATCGACCGTTTTCCCATCAGTAGATATTGGCGGTATATCGTTGGAGATTCCTTTTTTGTTTATAAATGCTTTAACAAGTTTCCACCATTCCTTAGTTCCAAATTTGGTGGGGTCTGATGCTTTTTCATCTAGTTCCTTGTGATATTCTATTTTCCTATTTCTGATCATTACCGTGACTTTATTTCTATACTGTCGAAACTTTTTCCAGTCATTCTGTACATTTGTTATCTTTGCATGTTTAAATAATGTATATCTGCATTTTAAGGCGTGACGAATTTCTATATTTTTCTATACACCTTATTGTTTGGCAGTGACCGTCTCTCCCCACAAGAAAACGCCAAAATCTTTTCAAAAGTTCACACATTCCTCACATCTAGTGACCGCTTCGTTTAGAAAATAGCAAATAGCCCAATGATGCAAAAATCACCTCTGATTGGTAACCTTGATACCAGTTAAACCAATCTCCATTTGTTTCCCTCTCCCTAGTAGTTACACCCCATCCCTTCGTTTAGCGAGATCGGGTAAGAAAACAGCTGCTTATTGTTTGCATGTAACTAATTTCACAACAAAGGCTAATGTATTATCTCCACAGGTAGCGAATTTTCCTGTTTTTAAACTACCAAGAATTACCAAACAAATTCTTATGCAGCCTTTAAGACTGTGTTTATTCTAAATTGTGTGTACGTACACTATGTTTAGGTATTTGTGGAACATAACTGCCCCCAGTTAAGGTATATGCAGAACATAACCGCCCACCAGTTTAGGTATATGCAGAACATAACAGCCCACCAGTTTAGGTATATGCAGAACATAACGGCCCACCAGTTTAGGTATATGCAGAACATAACCGCCCACCAGTTTAGGTATATGTGGAACACGACTACATGATATTACATGATTATTACTTTAGGTCCAGCGGACTCTTCCGAGCCAAACCAGGACAGGACAACCCCTGACCCGCATAAAAGATCTGCTGAAACAACCCTAGTGGTAAAACTGAAAGCTCTTCACCAGCCAGTCACTTTACAATAAAGACATCCCACGCAGGGGACGCTGAGGCTGTACTCTAATTTATCGAACCCCCGTTTACAAAAACAAAATAGAATACAAACATCATTATAAAATATCAGCAAAACACATACATATAAAATGCCTACATTGCTAAATAATAACATCATTTATAATAGCTGTCAGAGAGAAACTGACCAGATAATTGAATGGACGAGTTAATCACTATTTTAAATATCTGTTCGCGTGCAAACACGTAGCCTCGAACTATCTCTGTGCGTGTGTTTGTGTGTGTGGGTGTGGGTGTGTGTGTGTGTGTGTGTGTGTGTACACGCGTTGTTTTTAGTTTACTTTCGTTTTTTACATGCAGGTGACCTTTTTTTTCTCTTTTTTTTCCTTTTTTTTATTCTTCTTTCCTTTCCTCCAAACTGATTTTTTTCTCTCTTCGTTTTAGATTGCTGCAAGTATTTATTTACCGTTTAATCGACAGCTGCTATATTGTGTACAGTTTACTCTTGGGTGCATGTATCTTTTTCTCGTTAGTTAGTTCATTCATTTATTTCTTTATTACTTTTATTTTTCTAGTTCGACGTTATTGCATTTCTTGTCTGTTATACTATAGTTATATGTTTGTTTTCTTTTCAGTGTTGAAAAGATTAATTTATGTGCTTCTGTGGCTTTTTTTATTGCTTTGTATTTGTTCCTGTTCGCCAGACATTTCATTGTTGTCATTTGTCAAAGGGTAGCACTTATTTAAGCTTTGCTTTTGTGTGCCCTTTATGTTCTCCATGCTTTGTTTACTTGTTTCGTGAATAATAAAATTTTGTTTAAACCAATGTGCAATCTATGCATGAAGCATATAATAAAAATGATCCTAAAATATAAAGAGGTACGGGGGGAGGGGAGAGGGGGAGGGCTGTCCAGTACTTGAACCATTTTAACTCCCCTGTTGGGTTTTATAGTTGTGTGTATGGGAGATTTTCTGTATCTGTCCCAGTTTACCTCCCCTGTCCTGTAATACTTTAACGGAGTGTGTTTGGAGGGGACGGGAGGGGGGCGAAGGCTGTTCTTTAGTGTTTTATAATTGTGTGTAAGTTGCTTTTCTGAATCTGTCCCAGTTCAACTCCCCTGTAATGTTTTAACGGTTTGTGTGTGTTGAGTGGGTGGGGTGGGGTGGAGTGAGGCCCTGTCCCAGTGTATCTTCCCTGTAGTGTTCTCTCTTTAACTCCCCTATAATGTGTTATGGGGGCGGGTGGTGGTGGTGGCTGTTCTGGCCCTGTCCCAGTTAAACTCCCTTTTTCCTTTTCTAAGAAAGTCAGGGGTTGTTCTGGAATTGTCCCAGTTTAACTCCCCTGTTTAGCTTTGGTGTATTTAGTGAGCTTGGGGCTGATCAGGACCTGTCCCAGTTTAACTCCCTTTTCGTGTTTTATATGGGCTGTGGACCTATCCCAGAACTTTATGTTTATAGGTGTTTGTTGTATGTTCTGGACTTGTTCTAGTTTTACTCCCCTGTAGTGTGTGTTGGGGTGGGAGCTGTTCTGTCCCTGTCCCAGTTCAACTCCAATGTGGGCTGTTTGGGACTAGTCCCAGTTTAACTCTCATGCTGTGTTGGGAGGGGGTTGTTCTGGAACTGTTCTGTTTTAACTCCCGAATGCCTTGTTATGTTAATTTAAAATGAACCGGTTATGTTGTTGGGGTCTGATTTGGATGGAATAGAAGGGGGCCATTTTGAGCCATAACCAGATTAACTCCCGTGGACTGAAACTACTGCTGGGAGTAAAAGTGGTAAGGGAATCATTTCAGCACGTCGTTTCGTTTCGTGGTTAGATTAACGTTCCCGGACACTGTGCGTATAGGGGACAACCATTCAGCACGTCACACCAACACGCCACAGAAAAGGGTGCAAAATTCGGAACTGACGGACTAACGTACTGTTACGTTGAAACGCGAAGGATAGTATGTCTGAAACGCGCACGATAGATCTAATCGTTTCGCTTTGCAAAGTATTCAATAATAGAGTGTATTTACCTTTGATTTGAGTTCGCATTGTTGTTAGAAGCTTTGTATAACGTTGATAATTTTAGTTAGTCGATATTATTGGAGAATTCTCTAGATTTGCTTGTTTACTGTCGATCGAAGCTTCGTGATATTTGAGAACATTCTTGGACCGAAAATAATGTTGTATGACGTAAGTCAGTGATGACGAACTTTAGTTTGATTGGTTGTAAAGCGTCATCGGGAACATTCTGAGGTTATCTCGAGTTGAGAGAAAAACTATATAGGCTAATTGACACACTGTGTTGTGAAGGAGGAGAGAGTGAAAAGGCGATTGTATGCAGTTGTTGATGAACGCTGAATAAAGTTGGAAAACTTCATACGACGACTCCGTGCCTTGTAGCTGATTGAACGGGTTGCGTGGATAAACGAATCCGAGTACACTCATCAGAACTTCAGCATGGGGGCTGAATCCACTACTGATAGAAAAACACCATCAACGAGTGTAACACCTACTGACCGACTGACTGCCAACCGGACTGATACTAAAGGACGGTCCTTTATTATCGTGTTGTGTTATATAATTATGTATGCATAATGTGCTAATTCACAGCGACTCAACCAAAGCTTCTAAGATTTTGAGGTTAGGTCAGCCAGGCTAGCTATAAATAGCTTCTCCGATGCTTCCTTTCACTGGAAGGAGTTCAGTATGTAGATTACCGTCCCCGGACACATAAGCAATAGGGGACTTGGATAGATGATAGCCGATGAATAAGACGATGAGTTGAAGTAGATGAAGTACGGGGAAGAAGAAGGCATGTTGCTGAAGTGAGGTCGCTTGAAAATGGAGCGCGCGTGGCTGCTGCAACAATCGGAATAAGAAGTCAAGATGAATCAGATGAGCCACTGTGGTAGGAAGACCAGTAGAGGAAGAAACGCGTGGGTGCGTGCCAAGTTGCCAAAAGTCCGTTCGGGAGGAAGTGTGCCGATGAGGCGCATAAAGGCCCCGCCACACATACCGGTTTGAAGGCCGATTCTAGATCGGGTTTCGGATCCGTTCGCGATCGGGCCGGGCTCCAAAACCGATAGCACTGCCACACGTTTCCGATCAGGTCGACCCGAAACTTCCACACAATGTGCATTGTTTATATTCACTTTCACTAGTGTCAGTGTACACGATCCCCAACCCCATCCAACAGTTTACCATCCCCATCCAACAGCTCACCATCTTGTCTGAAACCACAGCAGAAATAATGTCTCTCTACATGCTACAAAAACTATTTAAAAATAAAAACGTAATGGAAAACCAAATCAAAACCATACAAAACATCGCGGGTTACATCACAGGCTCTGAAGTCTTTATTAATTTCGGCTTTGTAAACTCGTGGGGCCTCATACATAGGTACGTAGTTTAGTATATATAGTATGTAATTGAGGCCTACGAAAGACGAGACTTCCCAGCCTGTCACCTGTCATCAGCTTCGTTTGTGCCGCCAAGTTAACGCCAAGTTGACAATGAACACGGGACGCATTCTGATTGGTTGGAAGTTTACAATCGGGGCCGATTTTGCACAGCAGAATAGAACAGGTTCTAATCGCACGATACCGAGCCGATTGTCATCGGACCGCAGGGCAAGTAGTAGTTCTGACGTCATCACGTAGGAATCGGGATCGGATCGCAAACAAAATCGTTGCACAATCGGCATGTGTGGCGGGGCCTTAAGGAGGGTGTCGATGCAGCCGTGTGAAGGTGGCCAAGCAAGCCGCGTGGAGGGTGGGGGAGCAGACGGTGGGACGCCGCTGGCGGTGTAGACATCTGTTGTCCGGAGTTTGCCAGGCTCCACAGGGAATCCCACGTTGCCCTGACGTAGTGAAAGGGGGAGGGCAACCGATGGTCAGGCGGACGGAAGTCTAGCGAAGCGGCGCCTGCGACGCAACACGACCGGCGCCAAGGCCAGCGGAGCCCTACTGGTAAGAAGATGTAGTGTGTAGGGTAAGATGGAGTGGCGTATCGGGATCTCCCACAGTCCGCAACAGTAGCTTCGACTTCTGTACTGCCACCGCCGTGCGGAGCCGCACCGACGGTGCGTCCTTCTCATCTAGGCAGGCTGTGTGGCTGTGGGACAGAACGCCTCCGTGAGCAGGTGTGGGCGCGAAGAAAGCCTATGGACCGCCGCAGTGGAAAATGCTGGTCGGCAACCGCCGCTGTGGAAAATGCAGGTAGGCTAGGCGCGCTGAACAGAAACCGCCGCAGTGTACAATGCAGGTTGGCAGATGGTCCAGGGGAAATGCCCAACACCTCAGCGAGTGGAAAACGCTGTGGCTCAAAAGAACAGACACAGGCCGGCCAGTCTCCTTGGAGCTCGCGCTACCTTGTCCTTGACTGAACGTCCGCGCCTGCCGCTGTTCAGCGAAAGTGGTGTCTGCCCCCACTGGAAGGATGGTGCAGGCAAGCTTTAAATAGCCCGCAGCAAGCAAAATCCGGAGGCACTAAAGAATGCTGCTCACATAGGAATTGAGCTGGTGTTTCTGATACATTTCTTAGCGCTTGTCCAGGTACTCTCAATTTTTATGTCGGATTGCAGACCACGTATCGAATATCTCAGTTTGAGATCAAAAAAGTTATATTATTATTATTATTATTATTATTATGATTATTATTATTATTATTATTATTATTATTATTATTATTATTATCTAAAATACATGTATACCAAACCTCTACCAAATCGCTTCAGTCGTTTTTGAGATATTGATCAAAACGTGCTTAACTACAAAATGACTCCAGTGACGTTGATGTTTGCGCTAAAGCAAATATGATAGTAAAAAGGGCAGGCACTAACCTAGGTAATGTTTCTATAAAGTTTGGTCAAAATCCGTTCAATGGTTCTTGAGATATTGCTTTCAACGCACCGACCGACAGAAAGACAGATATTTAGTCCTTCTAACCCCCCCCCCCCCCCCCCTCTCCTCCTTCCTCCCAGCCCCGGCTATATCAAAGTATTACCAGAGTTGTGGAAGTACAAAAGCCTGCTAAATCGATTTAGAAGAGTTTTTGGTATGTAGGTACTTCAACTCGAGGTCAGTCATTGCGTGATCAGTTGGTCCTCCGTCGATATTTTGTTGCACGCTCTCAAAAATGATTTTACCGGATTTCATTAAAAAAGAACAAACAACAAATTATGTTAATACTTCATCTAGTGTTCAGAATTCTGATATTCTGACATATTTGTAAAGGCCCATGGTTCTAAACACATTTTGCCAAAACAGATTTTGATACATTTTAGCTTGCAGATAGTTGAGGTAGTGGCCATTGGTTCATTGATGTATTTATTTTTTCAATACAAAACGGAGAGAACAGCCCAACGTGTATTAACGCTTCTGAAAATGCCAGTACCTGGAAATACATTTGAATGGTACATGGTTTGCCGGCTTATTATTTTCTATAGTTGTGATATTTTTTATTATTGTATCAAACTCCTTATTCCTTTCTAGTTGCCATCTCCGACGGCGCCAACACTGACAAACAAACAAACAAAAAAAAAACACACACACAAATCTCAGCATGCCAGCAATCCTTGCGCACGCTCAAATCACGTCCACTAGACGCTGGGTGGCAAATTGTATGCGCTGAGACATTATAGTTTCGTAGACAGTCACGTCAGTTTCAACCGGTGAAGTCGCGAGCTTGCGCAGTGTGTGTGAAACTGACCAGTGATGGGCTGCTTGTCAGATCTGTCAGATGTCAAATCATTCAGTATCTAGATAATCAGGTAGCAGATACAGCTGTCAAATTTGGCTGTGATCTAAACTCGTTTTGCAGATCTCAGACTTTAAATTACTAACCACTTAAAACTACAAAATTAAACACAACAACATTAGTAATCATCGACACTTTGATATCAACTGTAGCCGGAGTTAAATGAAGAAAACAATGGAAAATACTAATTGAAACTGATAACAACATCTTTAGCCTTGAAACATCACAGAGAATAAATTGAGGAACACTCAGTGGAACACAACGCCAAGCATCCACTTCCTTCCATATAATAAGTCAGTCTGTTCGGCACAACGAAATGTATTCAAACATTCTGAATTGAAGCTACTAAAACACATTTTGTTGTCTGACGTCGTTTCGGTTAAGTTGGCGAGGATCTGTTGTTGTTAACCGGCCACTTACTGTTCATAGATCTTGGGGTTCTCAAAGGTAAGTGATTTAATTAATTAATTAATTTATCGCTTATTTATTTATTTATTAATTTTGTTGGTTTGCACTTTGTTTTATTTTATACTTTTTGTTTCTGTCATTTTATTTCATTTCATTTTGCTTGCTTATGCATTGCGATTTGAATGTTTTCCTTCTTTCGTTCCACCAAAGCTGATCCAACAAAAATAGTGTAAAATGTAATGTAATGTTAATCGTTGAGTGTTAATGGATTTTGTTTGTTGGTTACTTAGTTTTTCTTTTGTTGGGAGATTCTGATTCCGCAATTTCCTCGTTGGCTCTTTCTTGTCTTTGAAATAGAAGGAGTCAAAAGTCGTGTTGTCTGCCTGTCGGTTGCACGCCTGATAATAAATAATAATAAGGAAATGTATATTGCGCTTTTTATTATCAACAATGGGTTGAAAGCATTACACCCATCTCTTTCCCTACTCCCACACACAAAATATCTCAAAAACCACTAAACAGATTTTGTCCACTTGTGATAACCTGGGTTAGTGGCTCCATCGTATTTGCTCATAGGTATCAACGGTTCAACTCCTTGCTAAGCACAATTTGCGCCATATGAAAAAAAAAATAATTTATGAAAAACCAAGATTTCAAGTCATTCAAGATATTAACACAGATGGAAAAATATTTAATTTTCGTGGGCTTATTATTTTTTAGGTTTAATCGACATCACAATTAAAATGAAAACGTGGAGCAATTGATCACTTCTTGAAATTGGCTCATACAGCACAAAACATGTTTATAAAATGAGGAACTTTAGCGACCTTGACCTTTGAGAACGTGCAAATATGGATTGTGCAAAATAGTATTTGCATCGTAAAATAAATTAAAATGATGATGATGATTTATTTCCATATTTATACTGCCAGAGCCTTACAAAATGTACACTAGCTATTTAGGCAGTGACAATCGAAATCATTCTACAGATAATACAAAATCCGTGTTTTATGTGTTACAAAAATCAAATTGGGGCCGACGGATTGATATACCTTTCTGGCTGCTAAGCAACAATATGATGCTTTGACAGCCTGTAGAGTTCAAACAGAAAGATGGAACAAATGTCATATGCATGGTTCGCACATATAACAACGATCGGGCATTTGGAAACCGTTCAGTGAGTATTCGGTCATTTCAATAAGATGGTCAACGGTCAACAACGATGAACAACAATGGACGCTACCTTTTCGTTTTGCCCCTCGCTATCCTCCCGGTATAGGTTAATTATATAACGTTTGTTTGTCTCTTCAATGCATTTTATGTTTAACACACACACACACACACGCGCGCGTACGCACACACGTAAATACACAAAATCACACTGTTAATGTCACAGTAAAATAGTTCTCATCAACCATTATTTTTCATAAATATCATACCACAATCACAGGTCCAAAGCAGCCAACCACCAACCTAACGCCTCACACCGACAATCGACCAGCTCACTCCACTTACTGTCGCTGAAATGATAGAAAAGACGCATTAACAGATCCTAGAGGATAGCAGAACTAAGCTGTTTGTTTGTTTGTATGTAGATTATAGTCACACGACACTTTCGCATATAGGTGACTACTGGACCGATTTATACTGACACCAGCGTGCCAGTTGTTGGTAAAGGGGAAAATAATATGATCACACATTGACCAATCCGGGATTCGAACCAGCGACCTTTCGGTTACTAGCAAGACGCTCCTACCAACTGAGCTACCCGGCCCCTCTTCAGAACTAAGCAAGAAATTCGAACATTTTATAATCTGGCCATAGCAACACAGCTACCCTCCGGTGTAACACACTTGTTCTGACACCCACCCCGCAGGATTAACCTTAGGTACATTGAGGTACCGCTAAAATGACAATAACTTTGATCCCTCTCTCAGATAGACTTCCCATCCATACCACAATGCCCTTCTTCCTTCGATCCCCCTTATTCTCTCTCTCACATACACATACACACACAACGCATACAAAAACACACATAGTAAATGTAAAGGAGGAGGGGAGGACATGTGTGTGCATGTGTTGGGGTTGGTGGGTGGGTGGAGAGCAGGTCTCATTGAGGAGGAAGAAGAGGAGTGGGAGGGAGGTGTCAAAACAGTTTGTTACACTTCCTTATATTATTTTCCCCTATAGAGAATGTTTTTTTTTTCTGTGTTAAGGTAGAGAAGATGCATTAAGAGATTTTGCAAGTTGAGCAGTATTATATGAAAATGGAAGCAGAACATAGTGAGCTGAAGCAAAAAAAAGGTCCACCATCAATCGGTTTAATCCACCATGTGTCTGACGCACGCTACAGACCATACTAATGGATATATCGCAGTCTAGGCTATTCCCAGACCAGCTGGGACCGCCTTCAATATTCTGAGTAGCAGAGTCCTTTTATAAGTGTATTTTCTTCCTCAGTTCCTAGCTTTCCCAAAAATGTTATCTTTTTATGGAGGAAGAGGTTAATTAAGGAGCCTGGAGACGAAATACTATCCTATCCTATCCCGTAACTCAGAAGTCGTTTTAAACAGCGTACTCCATCTTTCTCGGTCCTCAGCAACCCTCATGGCTTCGCTCAGTGTCAAGCCAGGCCAATCTCGAATGTTGTCCTTCCACCTCTTTTTCTGTCTCTCTCTTCTTCTGTATTTATTATAACTAAAAGCTAACGACTGAAGAGTGTAGACATTGGATTAAAATCTCAGTTCAGAAAAATCTACTTCAGTATCCATTTAACGGGTGCATATTACTCTATGACGAGAGAAGAAAATAAAATGACGATGATAATGATGATGATAATGATGTTGCTGTTGTTGTTTTGTATACCGCATGTTTACGACGATTACAAATAAATCTAAGTTAGTGTGCAACCGAATGGTAAAACGTGTCTTTGAAATAACTATATGAAATGGTGAAGGTGCCGGTGGGGTGATGTGTGGTGGTTGGAGGGGAGATGATGAAGGAAGTAGATGTTACTCTCCCTCCCTTTCCACATACACACCAACCCAAAAAAAAATCTGAAAAAAAAATACTGTCAATTATATCGATTACGGATGTAGCCTTTTGCAGTCTGTAAGATTGTGAATTAAACTGTGTGTGAACCACCAGAAGGTGGCAAAGATGAATGTAACGTCAACAAAAGTACACGCTTGGGACCAATGAGGAAAGGATTTGCAAGTGAAACTCTACCATATGGCTCCTGTCAGATTTTCCACACAAAATAATGAGAGTATGCTGGAAGAGTTGAAGGTCGCACGGAATCGGTGTCTTTATTAACAGATAGCCATAATAATAATAATAATAATAATAATAGGCTTAATAATAATAATAATAATAATAATAATAATAATAATAATAATAATAATAATAATAATAATAATAATAATAATAATTAACACTTGTACAGCGCCATTCCTCACTAGAGCTCATAGCGCTTTACAGCAAAACAACAACAAAAAAGCACAAGCAAAACATCAAATACCAAATCAGAACACACACAAGCTTGTATACGATCAAAACCAGGGTTTCTTTAGAATGTAGGAATCGGAAAGTTAATTTTTGGACGGAAAAAGAGCATTTTTGTAGAGAAAAGGTTTATGGCAAGGGCTAGGGGTAGATCTGCAACTAATAATACATACTAATGGATATATCGCCACATGATAGTATTTACTTATCTTTGATCTATGCCGTTGTAGGAAGGCTCTTATGTCATGTTTATTTGTTTTCGGTTCCTTCGGTGGCAATTGATTGAAGATTGGAGGTGATTATATTTCGAAGTCTGTGGAATGTTTTATGACGTAACTCTAGTGATGTTTTCTTGGTTGTTGATTAATTTTTCTGGAAAGGTTCTGTATTGTTATCGTTTTTTGGGTAAGAGATCGTGTATGCAGTTGTTGATGCTGAATAAAGTTGTACAGTTTATAATGACGACTCCTGCCTTGTTAATGAGTGAAAGGGTTGCGTGGATGACCACTTGAAGTTACACGATTCAAGTATCGAGGTTGAGTCGATCATTATCGTGTAACACACATTTATTGTAAACAGTATTCCAACATACCTCATTATAATGCTTCACCTCTCACACAAAGCACAACCCCCCCCCCCCCCCTCACCCTCCATTCCCTCCTCGTCCTCTTCCCGCTCTATCCCCCCCCCCCCCTCCTCTCTATCTCTCACTCACTCTTTTACAGTTAAAGAAGTTTCTCTTCCCAAACTGATTGCAGAAATAGGGTTGCTTTTATTTTGTTTATTTATTTACTTATTATTGTTTGTAATGAAGTTACATTTTTGGTCTCTTTGGGAAATCAATATCGGATCTAGTATTTATATTATTTATGCGTATTATTTTCTACACCTTGGCTTCTAATGACATATTTTGCGCATGCAAGCTTTCTATTTTCTTTTAAAGATAGAAAACCTGCTGCTGCATATGCATCTGCTTTTTTTTAATATGAATCCATACACTAAGTGCTATTTTTATTATCTTATTGTCTAAACTTTGTACTATTTTTTTTATTAGTTTTATGTGCTGAAAACAACTTTTCATGACCAAATAATAATCGATATATCACAAGTATAAAAGCTAAATTAATTAATATTTTTGTATCTTGATCCCATGATTTTGTTAAAAACTTATTACTCTAATAAGATAAAACATTTCATCGCTTTTTGTATTAAATAATTTATAATTCTTTTCCAATTTAATTTTCATGTGAAATATACACCTACAACTTTGACTTTTTCTTCTTATTTAAGTTCTTGTGTTTCAATATAAAATTTAGAAAATATTTGAGGATTTTGACCATTATTAAACAGCAACATATTTGCCTTTTCACCCGATTGTTCAAGGCCATTATTATTCATAAAAAGGCAAATGTTATTTAGTTCTGCTTGACATACATTTCGTATGTGTTTGATTTCATATAAATTTCTTTTTCTCAAAGATACTTTAGTCCATATTTCGTTATCATCTGCGTACTGAACGACATTTATATATTTACTGATTTTTTTTAAAAAGTAGATCATGAATAGGCGATATAATCGAACATTGTGGAATTTCCATATTTATAAAGCGTTTGTTTGTATAAGAATTTCCAACTTTTAAAATCTTGTTTTTTCTGTAAAGAACGTCTACAAGTGAAATAGGTACTGTGCTAATATTCATTTCCTCAATATAACGGACAGCCCAAAGTCACAGTTTTATTGGAAAAATTATGTAGACATTTGGACAGAACATCCAAGCCTTACGCATTTGGATGTATCTCTGTACAAGGACCGTCTAGTCCAGCTGCTCCAGATTTTGTGAGGAAGCCTGAATCTTTGTCAAGAAATTCCGCACCACACTTTTTACAGGCCATGCTCAGTGCATCATTTGATGCACCAACTTTTCTTCTTAGAGGAACTCTAGGAGGGATGATCGCAGAACAGTCAATGACTGCCTTGGGAAATATTGTTTAACATATTGAATCAATTTCATCCAATTTTTAATTGTTATGTTCCTGGTTTTGCAGTTGTCGATTCCGACATGAATAATGCATCGTTCTTTAACCTCATTTCTTTCCATAGTGTTGATCTAGTTGCTTACGTTTTTGTAAATCTGCTGTGAGGGTCCATGTTTCGCAAGCATATAGGAAGATGGAGAAGACAAGGGAGCGCAGCAGCCTTACCTTGAAATGTAGACTGAGGGTCCTTTCTTTCCAAATGGGCTTCAGCCTTGCCAGGACACCAGTTGTTTGTGCGATCCTGGAGAGGACTTCCTGTCGGGACACATTGTCTGATACAATGGCTCCTAAATATTTGAAGCTATTAGCCATCACACATCAAATGACTCCTAAATGACTCCTAATGACTATTTAGGAATCATTTGATGTGTTATGGTAAAAATTGCTTTTGCAGTTGTTGTTCTCGTTCCTTAATTCTTCTTCGTGTGCTGCGGGTTCTGTAGACTAGAGATGTAATGAAGTGGCAGGACAGAGCCTTGCAACTGAACTGAGTAATTTTACGAAAGTATTAGTCCATGGAGAGTTGCCAATATTGACTCAAGAATAGAACCAGATAGTCTAATAGTTTGGATACCACCGAACCTAGTCTTTTTGGGCCATGGCTCTCATGATCTATTTTCTTTCCGCTATCCCTACAGCTTTTTTAGTTTTTATGGTTTTGTATGCTTTAAAACAGGGTAATTCTAAAGGAAGAAATGAATTCATATATAAAATTAAACATATGATCCATTGTATATTCTCTAGAGGTATAGTTGTTGATTTCTGTTGGGTTCCATCACATTGTGGAATTCATTGGAATGAAGTGTGTGACACATTAGCCAAAGAGGGAGCGCTAAGATCATTAGATTCTATTTCTGTCAACAATTTGAGTATGTGTTGTCCTGAAATGTATTCCTTATTATAAAAAGTAGTATGTCAAGATACTAGCATTAAAAAGGTTACTATACCGAACTGTTCACGACAGTTGTCAAAATTAATATACAAGTTAAGAATGAACTCATGGAATACTAACTATTCAGCAGATATTCAGTGTATGTGTGGCAAAAATATATCAGTTTACCATATTTTATTTGAATGTCCAGTTTCAAATGCAATGTATGAAAACCAAGGACATCATTTGACTGAATATGGTCATTTTATAGATGATGTATTACATCATTCACAGATAACAGCAGTTGTGAAAATTATTGCATTGACTCCTATTGGTAGACTTTTATAGTTTGGTGTTAAATCCTTCTTCCCCTTTCATTCCATTTTGTTATAAGGTTTATTAGTTGTGATTTGATTTATATTGTTGTTGTTATTATTTAATGTCTAATATCACCTGAATGTGTGAATAGACAATACATGAAATATTGATTGATTGATTATCACCTGAATGTGTGAATAGACAATGCATGAAATATTGATTGATTGATTGATAACCCTGCAGCTGGCCAGTGCAACGGACTACTTCAACATCCAACTCACCCAGAACTCCCAACACACACACACACACACATCCAGACACGCACCCACACTCACACACACACACACACACACACACACACAGTGTCTTAATCATAACAAGCTCACAACAACATCTTTAATAAGACTGGAGCTGCATGATATCTCAGCGTGGGCTTGCCCTTCTATATGATGATGATGATGATGATGATGATGATGATGATGATGATGATGATGATGATGATTATGATGACGATGATGATGATAAATAATAAATGTACGCGCCCTTATCCAGTATAAATAAACTCAAAACGCAGCACATGTGTGAAGATCGGCATTACAGTGTGTAATATCAGCTTGTCGGTCGCGAGGACGACAAGATCAAATGGTGGACTGAATGGGAATAGGCTACGTGGGACTGTAAGGGTCTCCCCGGAGAAGGCCAAGAACAGTCTAACGCCTCAGGGCTAATGACTCCACAGAGGCCTGGCCTTTCAGTCAACTTTCATGCATCGTGTTCCGGTCAGTCCAAGACAGCGTGATAGTCTTACAAGTCGTAAAAAGATGTAAACTATTTACTTTGAATGTGACATAGAACAAATAACATAATAAATAACACCAGTATTCACTCTTGCCTCTATATCCTCACTTGCAGAGCCTCACAGCATACCTGCATTCGCAACGTCAAGCATTCAATTCGTAATCAGCCTGTAGGACTAGTCAGCATTGTCACAGATGAGGAAACACCGTATTAAACAGATGGCAACCATTCAAACGTATTTCCAAACGTTAAAATATATAGCGGAAAACCCACGTTTTAAAATGTTCGCGGGTTCTTGTCATGTTTTATTCCAAAGAAGCAACATTAAAACATTGAACGATTAGCAACCTTCAACTTTCTCCAAATCAACGTTTATCAAAATTGCTTGAACCCATTTTGAGATGCAGTGCAAAATGTGCTTAGAAAATTGACTTTAGCTTCCTTGACCTTTGAGAGAGTGCACATTGGAATTACTCAAAGAGCTGAACATTAATTAAATATACATAGTGCAAATAATACAGAATCGTTCTTCATTTTTGGGAAAAGTCAAAAGCAAGGCTTTGAACAGAAAACAAACCGATGGTGCGATCCACCGACCAACAGAGGTACCAACGAACTGTCACTGAATGATTTTAGCCGTCAATTGAAGCACATGTGTACTAAAACTAATCAAAACAGGTTCAGTGGCTTTTAAGATATATAGCAAAGGAGTTTAGCGAGGAATTTACACTTTTGCCCTTGAGGTGGAGCAAACGCGATGGCACCAGAAGCAGGACACTAACCCACTAACATTACGTTCCTATAAAGTTTGAACAAAATGCCCTCAGTGGTGCTTGAGATATACCGTGCAAGAAACCGCGTGACGGACAGACAGATTGCGGACAGACCCATTTTCCGCTCGTTCTAATTCCCGACTATTTTAAAGTATTTGTAGATAAGTGTGGAAAATACAAAACCTATACACTCACAAGACATGGAATCAAAGATTGTGCAACTATTGTATAACAGTCATATAAATCATCATTATAACTATTGTATAACAGTCATATAAATCATTATTATAACTATTGTATAACAGTCATATAAATCATCATTATAACTATTGTATAGCAGTCATATAAATCATCATTATAATTATTGTATAACAGTCATATAAATCATCATTATAACTATTGTACAGGGAGGTCGTTTGGGTCGGATCTTCGGCTTTTAGCCGAAATTTTTATTTAAAAAAAAGCCGACAAACTGTCCGTCATGTCGGCTCGCCGAGCCGAAGTTTTCACGGCTGAATCGGTTCAATTTTGTCCATTTTTGCGATATTCCTGTGCTGTACGCTTGCATTTTAGGTGAGGATTCGATAATTACTAAGGTTAAACCCAGAAACTCTGACAGTATTGTGGTCTGTCAAGGGACAGTCTAAACTTTTTATTGTTTTTGTGTGTCTAACATTTAAGAAAATAAAATTTCTTTTCAATGTTTTTATTCTACTCTTAAAATCATGTTTTATTACAAAGATATGCATCCACAGAACACCTTTAATATATGGAGAGTGCACGTTAACGTAGTGAATCTAGTCAAAAAAACATGTGAGCTTTGGAAGAGAGAGCCGAAACTTTCTGTAAAAAGCCGAAAGTTTCACGGCTGTTTCGGCCAAATCGCCGAAGAAAAAATTTCCTAGCAACATCCCTGATTGTATAACAGTCATATAAATCACCATTATAACTATTGTATAACAGTCACTGTGTGCTTCATGGTGTGTGTTGCGGGGGAGTGACGATTCGCATAAAATCGTTTCGGATATTACCGTCCTTGCATAATAGTGTTTTAGTGTTTTGTATAATGGCGTTTCGCATACTGCGACCACGTGACTTACAAGCAGGCCTACGTTAAAATGCTCAATTTCGCAGATTGGATTAATTTTAAATGCTTGGCTAGTGCCTCAACGTCACAGAAGACGAGCTAGCTAATTTTATCGTGACGTCAAAATCAACGGCGCATGTGTTGATTTGTTTAATGACGCCCTTTTAATAATAATAATAATAATAATAATAATAATAATAATAATAATAATAATAATAATAATAATAATAATAATAATACAGGCAATCTAAACAGCGCTTTCCAAAATCACAAAGCGCTTTACACAAACAAATGTAAACACAACATGCCTACATTGGTCAATGACACGGAACCACACATACATCCCAACACCCAAAAACACTCATTCAGGGCGCATATGAAAAGGCCTCTCTAAAAAGATGCGTCTTCAAGTTGATTTTAAAAGACGCTAGTGAACGACTGTGACGGACGGACCGAGGTAGCGAGTTCCAGGTCTGAACGGAGAAGGAACTGAAGGCTCGACCACCGTGTCTCACCCTGTAGTATCCTGGTACAGGGAACATCCTTTCATCTGCAGACGAGCGGAGACAGCGAGAAAGAACATAGAGTCAAAAGTTCGGAAAGATAGCTAGGAGCAGTTCCAGAGAGGATGTGATAGCAAAGACATGAGGTTTTATATTTAATTCGTTGTTCAACTGGGAGCCAGTATAGCTCTTAAAATAGAGGCGTGCAATGCTGTGTTTCCGTGCTTTGAAGATGAGTTTAGCTGCAGAGTTTTGGACTTGCTGAAGAGGTCTAAGAACTTTATGTTTGCAATCCACGAGGAGTTATTACAATAATCCAATCTAGACAGAATGCATGCGCTAACTAGTATTTTTGTTGCTTCTTGTGTGAGATACTGTCGAATGGAGCTTATGCGTCTAAGTTCAATGTATGCAATCTGACAAGTTTGTGCAATGTGTTGCTGAATGGAGAGTCCTGATCGAGGAAAAACCCAAGGTCTCGAACAGTGTCAGAAAAAGAAATAGAAGTAGTTCCAACAGTAATAGTTGAGGGAAGAGAAGAGGGGTCTGCAGATGACGGAGAAATATGGAAAGCCTCAGTTTTGATATCATTTAGCTTGAGGCGGTTGTTTGACATCCACAATTTTACCTCAGTGACACAATCTTGAAGGGTCCGAACTAAATGATTGTAGTTAGAAGGAAAGTTATTAAGTTGGGTGTCATCAGCATACATTTCGTGGCGGACAGAGTGAGTAAATGAGACGTGAGAGAGAAGAGGTGTACAGTATGAACATAACAGGGCCAAGCACAGAGCCTTGAGGAACGCCAAAATCAAGCGGTTGTGCGGTAGATTTCATACCATTTACGAGAACAGCTTGTTTTCTTTCTGAGAGATAAAACTGAAACCAGTTAAGAGAAATGTTTTGGAGTCTAAAATCGTTATTGAGATGTGATAGAAGAATTTCATGATCAATAGTATCAAAAGCGGGCAAAAGATCCAAGAGAAGAAGAACTGAAATTTTGCCTTTGTCTAAAGAAATCAGAAGATGATTGAGAACGCGCGCGAAGATGAACGGTCTTTATGCTGTGCCCAGGACCATAAGCAGACTGATGAGAAGTGAGAAGACTGTGGGCAGAGATATGGGAGAGAAGCTGCTGAAGGATGAGAGGTTCAAGTAGTTTATAGAGAAAAAAAGATTGGATATAGGTCTGCAATTCTTCAGATTATTACAATCGAGGTTGGATTTCTTCAATAAAGGCTTGACGATAGCAGTCTTGAACTCAGTGGGAACAATACCAGATGTAATAGACTCGTTCATAATGTTTGTTAGTAATAGTGGGAAGTAAAAGGTCAAGGTGCTCAAAGAGAAATTTGGTGGGTATCGGGGTCAAGTTCACACGACTTGGGAGGAGTTTGAAGGATATTTTTTTTAATGAAATCCTCTGAAACAGGACTGAATTTACCCAACGGAGTGCCAGAAAAAGTTGGAGAATGCAAAACAAGATACTGGTCTGGAGAAGGAAAACTTTCGCCAATTGCGAGAATTTTCTTGCAGAAGTAATCGGCAAAAATGTCCTGGAGCAGTTTTATATAAGACACAACAGGGTGAGACACCGGTTTTACTGTACCCAAAAGTGACGACATGTTGTGAAACAGCTGTCTGCACTTTGAAGAGCTCGAAACAAAAGAGGAATAAAAAACTGTCTTTGCGCTGTTTACTAAATCCGTGACCTTCTGCCTTGCAGCGTCATAGATCTGATTGATTTGATTAACCCTTTTCGGGCCACCGAGAATTCCACCCGTGAAACTAGGGACTGGGAATGTATCTGAGCGTCATCGGGAGTCCGTGTTTACGTCACAGCGTGAGCCTTTGCAATAGCGTTTACCTGATTTTTGTTCTGTTTATACAGCTGAGCTCAAGGCAATTCATCTCGCTCTGAAACAAGTTTATCAATCAAAAAGAACCTCGTTTTTAATCATGTCCGATTCATTGTCAGCACTTCAGGCTCTTTCCACGAGAAAGATATCACACCCTTTTCTGGCAGAGATCCATGACCTCCATACACAACTTGTTTCTGAGGGTAAACAGATAGTTTTTATGTGGGTCCCTGGTCACATGGGCATCCTCGGCAATATTGCAGTGGACAAAGCGGCTAAAGATGCTCTGCATCTCGATTTCCCTCCAGAGATTTTCCAGTTACTCTGACCTACGTTGTATGACTGGATCTTATTGTAAACGAGTGTGGCAGACTGACTGGTCTAACCATATCAACAACAAATTATTTCAAATTCTTCCCGATTTGTCCGCTTCTTTGCCTAACTTTGCATCCACTCGCAAAGAAGAAACAGTGTTATCTCGCCTTCATATTGGGCATACTTATGTCACCCACCGTGTTTTTTTTAAAAGGAGAAGAACCACCATGGTGCTTTGCATGTGATCAATCCTTTTCCGTTCGCCATTTCATGTCTGAGTGTGCTGATCTGATAGAGGAAAGAGAAACATATTTTGGTTCAATACCTTTCAAAGAGATTTTTTAAGTATGTAGGCCTAATGGTCAACATTTGTTTCAATTTTTACATGATGTTGGTTTGTTTTATCGCATATAAATCATATCGACATGTTTTGTTTAGTTTGGATTTTATTGATTGGATTGAATTTAGTGATTTGATTGAAGAAAGAGAACATATCTTTAATACATCAGTTTTAAAGAAGACTTTTAAAGAGGTGTCATGTGAAAGTTTGTTTGAGTATTTAAGTGTAACAGGCTTGTTTTTTAAGATTTGAAATATTTTATAATATTTTAAGATAACGTCTCTCTGGTCCTGATTTGGCTCGGAAGAGTCCGCTGGACCTTAAGCAATAATCTTGTATTGTATTGTATTGTATTGTATTGTCACAGCGTGACGTGTGAGTACGATAATAGACACAACAGCCGTGTGGCTGCTACTGTAGGTGTCAACAGTTTTCACCGTTAAACATAAAATAACAAGCGTCGGCTTTTTACACCTTTCTAGACACTCTCACAGACATACCAGCCAGAGCCCGAGCCACAGAGAGAGAGAGAGAGAGAGAGAGAGAGAGAGAGAGAGAGAGAGAGAGAGAGAGAGGGAGACAGACAGACAGACAGACAGACAGAGAAAGAGGGAAGAGAGAGAGACAGACAGACAGACAGAGAAAGAGGGAAGAGAGAGAGAGAGAGAGAGAGAGAGAGAGAGAGAGAGAGAGAGAGAGAGAGAGAGAGAGAAGCAGCGTGAGGCAGATCTCTCACCCTCTCTCTCTCTCTCTCTCTCTCTCTCTCTCTCTCTCTCTCTCTCTCTCTCTCTCTCTCTCTCTCTCTGTGTTCGGTCCTCATCAAGTTGTTGGTGCATGGGCGACTACTTGTTGTCAATGTGCCTTGAGGGAAGTGTGAAAGCATTGGCCAGTTAGGACGATTAACAGACTGGGCGTTTGTACTGAACATGGATTCTTCAGTATATGGATGCACGGCTTTCGGCGAGAAGGCCCGAAGTTCTCTGCTTCCCGTCCTTTTTGGACGTGTGTGTTCCAAACTTCCGGTTGCTGAATGGCGTACATGTTTTGATAGTGATATTTCGACCTTGTTGACATGTTCGCCAAACGTCGCCCTCAGGGCAGTTGCTGCTGTTTCGCCGGTTGTACAGTCAGAAGCGGAATGGGCAGAATGAGCCCTCAAAGCTGCCAGGTGATACTGATGCAGAGCATTTCTGAAATTTAAAAAAAAAAACGTGTACTATGACAGTACGGAACACCAACACGGCAACAGCATCTGTGCAAAACAAACGTAGGCCTACTTTTCTTCTTCGGTTTTGCACTTTCGAAACGGCTTGCTGACTGCCTGTAAAGTTTATATCGTACCTTGTAAACTAAAAGAAATAAGTCAAAAACAACGATAGATTAAATATATACACTACTAAAGTTACTAATGTATCATGAAAATGTCCATGATAAGAAATGACTACAATCTTGATCTCTACCTTGCGTCGCCAGAGAGGAACGGTGGCCGAATGGTTAGCACGTTGGCTTGCGGATCGGAAGGTACCGGGTTCGATGCCAGGCCGGAGCATTGCGTTGTGTCCTTAGTTAAGACACTTTACTCTCGTTTCATACTCCTTCGGATGAGAGTATAAACCGAGGTCTAGTCTGTGTCGCATACATTCCATCATAACGGACTTTAAAGATCCTGAATGGTGTCAAGTTTGGAGTTTATTCCTCCGCTGGGCTTTCAGCCAAGTCAAACAAACATGACAGGTTTTTATTCCTCTCTTATTTCGAGCTCTTCAACGTGCAGACAGCTGTTTCACAACATGTCGTCACTTTTGGGTAAAGTAAATCCCGTGTCTCTCACTGTTGTGTCTGAAATAAAACTGCTGCCGGACATTTTTGCTGATTTCTTCTGCAAAAAAATTCTCACAATTCGCGAAAGTTTTCCTTCTCCAGACCAGTCTGTTGTTTTGCATTCTCCAACTTTTTCTGGCACTCCGTTGGGTACATTCAGTCCTGTTTCAGAGGATTTCATTAAAAAAATATCCTTCAAACTCCTCCCAAGTGATGTGAACTTGACCCCATGCCCACAAAATGTATCTTTGTGCACCTTGACCTTCCACTATTTCCAACATTATGAACGAGTCTTTTACATCTGGTATTGTTCCCTTTGAGTTCAAGACTGCTATCGTCAAGCCTTTATTGAAGAAATCCAACCTCGATCGTAGTGATCTGAAGAATTACAGACCTATATCCAATCTTTCTTTTCTCTTTAAACTACTTGAATGTCTCATCCTTCAGCAGCTTCTCTCCCATATTTCAACTCACAGTCTTCTCACTTCTCATCAGTCTGCTTACCGTTCTGGGCACAGCACAGAGACCGTTTCTCCTTCGCGTTCTAAATGATCTTCTGATTACTTTTTTTTTCTTTTTTGAGACGTGAGAGAGGAGAGGTGTACAGAATGAACAGAACAGGGCCTTGAGGAACGCCAAAATCAAGCGGTTGTGCGGTAAATTTAATACCATTTACAAGAACAGCTTGTTTTATTTCTAAGCAATAAGACCGAAATCAGTTAAGGGCACTGTTTTGGATTTCAAAATCGTTAGTATTAAAAGCGGAATTACGGGATAGTATAGGATAGGTTATCATTGATATGTGCAAAAGTCCTTATGAAATACGTATCGCGTTGTGAAGAAACGGAAACTCCGATGGTATGGCCACGTCACCAGATCATCAGGTCTTGCAAAGACCATCCTGCAAGGCACAGTGTAAGGAGGTAGAAGAAGAGGGAGACCAAAAAGGAGGTGGGAGGACAACATTCGAAAATGGACTGGTTTGACACTGAGCGATACAATCAGGGTTGCTGAGGACAGGGAAAGATGGAGTATGCTGGTTGAACGATCATCTGTGGTGCCCCTACGACCTCCGAGTTACGGGATATGATAGGATAGGATCGCGTTTTAACACCTTTGAAAATGTTGGTCATCGAAGCTTTCCCCTCGCCTTCCACCTTCCTGGTCCATTCCATGATGCTGGGGATGGAAGTTCATTTCATCAACGTCATATTGGAGATGCGCTATCTTAAATACCTTCTTCACGTGTGGCAGCAACATTTCCCCATCTTTCGCCCTTTCTTGGTTAATCTGCCTGCTATTCTAGCGATTTAAAATGATTCTGAACTTTAAAAAAAGATTTGTGATAGCAATTTTCCGTCATTACGTTATGTCCCTTTTTAAAATTCTGGCGCCAATAACGTGTAGCGTGCTTAATATATGATACTCTGTAAAGTTACTTTAGCCGAGTGCACTGTTTTTATGCTGTGGAAATTCAGCACAGAACATTGTTGGCCTGAAAACACTGAGGCAAATTTAAGATAATAATTTTCTTTAATCTTTTGAGCGGTGTCTGTTTCCGCTCCTTCGCTGCATAAACTTTACTGGTTATGGAGTCCGCTACCCATTAGCAGCTCAATGTGTTCTCAATTTTAAAACATTGTTAAAGGTTCATTGTTTTTGAGAGGATATGAAAGAGGATAAAGAGATGCTGGGAAATGTAACACATCAATGAAAGTGGTTGTAGTGATTATTGTTCTGCAGCCCACAAAGCATTGTGTCTGATAATGTTAAAATCAGATTTGTGGGCTGTTGTTTTTGTCGTCTTTAAATGTGAAAATCTGCATTTTCAGGTTGTGCTTTGCCAACAATTGATGAATCTTACGCAATAATTATTTATGACAAGAAATTGCTAAAATTTTGATTTATGAAAATAAATTAGGCATAACAAGGAAAAGATTATTCAATTCTTATCTAGTTGTAACTGCCTTTTCTGGTCGGATTTTGTCTGCCCAGGTCAATAATGGAGAAATTATGTCAGAAAGTTGTTAAAACTGATTTTGTCTTCTTTTTGTCAAAACGTGTAAACTATGATCATAGAAATGTAGATTAATCCACATTATTGAAGTGAACTCTTTAAAATACTGAAATAAAAGTTACACGGTAGCTATACTTAAAGATGATCATACCCTTAATGCCTTGATCATTCAGTCACACCTTGCCGATCAATTTCTAGCATTAGTCGAGAATGTATCAGTTATTGGACTACACAAAGATGTCTTATAGAGATATATCAATTTTGGTGTTGTTGTTTTATTATTTATTTATTTAATCGTTCTTATATAGCGCTTTTCCAGCTCAAGAGCTGCTCAAGGCGCTGGCCGATACAGGATCTAACTCAAGCCGCCCGAGACGCCCACCCGCAGCCTTTGGGCGCATGGTCTGACGCCCGGACAACTGAGCACAATCCTGGGCGGCCAGGGATGGGAAAGAAGGACGTAGGTGCATGCTGGGTGTTTTCTTGTCACCGGCACTCACCCGTCTAGGACATGAGCGTCAGGATCTTTAAAGTCCGTTATGATGGAATGTATGCGACACAGACTAGACCTCGGTTTATACTCTCATCCGAAGAGTTGTTGTTGTCGTCGTCGTTGTTGTTGTTGTTAAGCTTGTTTTGGAGTTCTAGCGCAATGGCAATAGAGTGTATGAGTAGCAAAAGGCACTCTTTGACGTGCAAGGGAACCTGGACAACGGGAGATTTTTTGACCGAAGAGTCGACCTCTATTAACCTCTTGATTAAGGTGGTTCATTTCCCCGTGGCTTGGCAGCGGCTCGTTAAAAAAGCAGTCATTGTGTCCCAACGGATTGGCGACAGGTCTAAAGTAACACTAACAGGTAAAACAATAGTGTTGAGATTGTCTGAGTAGTAATGGTAGTTGGACAGTCTATTTAAGCTTCTTGAGCGGCTTAAGTAAGATCCTTTGTTTGGAAACAGATGAAGCAGTGTCAGCATATGTAACACCGGATTTTAATATATCAGAGTCATTTTATTTGGGTACTGGGTATTCCATTTTCATTGATGAAGCAATTGCGATAGTAATGGTTCTTGATACAATTTCTAATCTATCCATTAGTATAAGTATATATATATATATATATATATATATATATATATATATATATATATATATATATATATATATATATATATATATATATATATATATATATATATATATATATATATCTGCTTTACAGGCACTGAAATCAAATTGTCATAGTGAAAGGAAATACATTATATTTGAAATTAAAAATATTATTTATGGTTTGATAACTAACGGTATTCAGGCGAACTTTTGCTGGATTCCATTACATTGTGGATTAATTTATAATGATTGGGCTGATCGTGCTGCAAAACATTATGCTTCAAATATTAACTCACATGCAATAATGATACCGCTATCCTCTAAAGAAATTGAAAAATCAAGAGAAAATAAATTTGTGAAAGCGATTACATTTAATCTGAGTAATAATAATCTTCTTAGAATTACCAGATCACTTTTAAGCATGGCACATAGAGTAATACTAAATTCAATTAAAAAACAAATTGTAAAAATATGAATTGCATATTTAATGAATCTGTATCTTCGAAGCATATATTACTTGAATGCATTCAGATTCGTAATTTGTTTTGCCAATTGATAATATCAATTTTGAAGAGAGCGTTACGTTAGTAAAAGTTTGAATTGATTCTGCAGTAGCTAGATTAATTTGATTATTATTTCTTTAAATTTAATGTGGTGTGTGCGTGTGCTCGTGGGTGCTCGTGTGCGTCTTATTATTTGGAAGAATAAGACTTACTAAAACCAACAACTATGACGCATGTTTAGTGTTTACGTCATCATCACTGACCTCATGTTTTTTTGTTTTTTTCTCATCACTGAAGAAGGGCGTAGCCCGAAAGTCTTTGCTTTTATATTTTTCTTGGTGTTTTTGTGTATTTTGTTTCTGATTTCTAAAACCAACAACAAATAAGATCCTAATCTAGTCCGCGCCTTGAACAGCTCTTTGAACTAAAGCTAAATGCGTTATGTAGTTAAACAACTACTGCATTTATGGTCCAGTTTAAACGCTGCGTTAAAGAAAAGTAAATAAACAAGATGGATGGCCATTGACATAAAGTTCCAGACTCTCACAGGAGCTGAAAACCAACATTTAAAAAAAGTTAAATTTAAAGGCGGCGTTCTGTCTCAGTGTTATCGTAAAGAAGCGACATTACAACATGAAACAGTTGGCTACTGTTTGAACTGTAAGCTACAATTTACCCAAATCGGTTTAGCTAATTTCGCAAACCGTGTTTAGAAAATGTTGGACCTCGGCGACCTTGACTTTTTGAGGAAATGCAAACATGGGTGACATTGAAGGCTGAGTAGTAATTAAAGTCTCAGCATTGTAAGCATATTTAAAATCGTTCAAGTCGTTTTGAAAATAATGCAAACATCTTTTGAACAAAAAAAATAATAACCGAACCAACTGACAGCTATAAAATGATTGGGTATGATTTGCAGTACGTGTATACCACATTCATAAAGATCGGTTGAACCGTTTAATATCCGGTCCTGTGATATTTTATCATCCACCTACAATATGCCGTAAAAACATGGCCCTGGGATAACACTGCGATGACCCACATGTTCTTAGTGTGGGCACAGCAGAGCAGGCTGGAAGACGCGTAGGTCTTACGTCCTTACCTTCGATAAACTTCTAATTATCTATGCTATCTAAAATACTGGTACTGGCAGTTCATTATAGCATGGAGAGCTTTTGTGGTCAGCCTAGGTACTTGTACTATGTGGCACAGACCTATTTACAGCTAGGTATTCAGTTAGGTCTACCCTTTACTGGAATATGTGTGATTGATTTGGGGAAAGGCGCGTACATAGCATCCAGTATTATTATTATAATTATTATTATTATTTTTATTGTTTTTAATTATTAATTTATTTATTTATTTTAAATTATTATTATTATTATTATTATTATTATTATTATTATTATTATTATTATTATTATTATTATTATTATTATTATTATTATTATTATTATTATATAACTACTTACGAGAAAAAAAAGGGAAAGAACGTGGTTGTCGATGTTATATGTGATGCAATTGGGACAAAGGGACTTAATAGGTTATTTTGGATAGGCCTACTTGTTGTTGTAGGTAGCCAGTACAGAACTACCCTGACGTTGGTAAAAGTATATTTCATCCTACTTGTTCAGGTAGTATGTATAAAAAGGCCCATCTAGGACCAGCTACATTCCCTTCCGTTAAACCCATATTTGTTCTTTCAGAAGTAATAATTTATTGTAAGTGTCCTTTCTAATATAACAGATGTGAACAGACGATTACAGAAAAAAAGTCATTTTGTGGAGTAGCCAGTTGAAGTCCCCCCAAACCCATCGGTCATAGAAGAGAGGCGTTAGGAACAGAGGATGACGATGCTTAATCTGGACACAAAACTGCGTGCTTTAACCACTACACCACCGAGGTGTTAGGAACAGAGCATGACGATGCTTAACCTGGACACAAAACTGCGTGCTTTAACCACTACACCACCGCTATATCTCAATGCTTTCTTCATTAGGCTGCTGCGCTCCCTTGTCATCTCCATCTTCCTATACGCTTGCCAAACATGGACCCTCACAGCAGATCTACAACGAAGAATACAAAGCATGGAGATGAGGTGCTACACAAGCCATGAGTATGAGGCGCCATTTGTAAATTAAATGGTTATTGTCATTATATCTATAGAACATACATTTTACCTGTATAAAAGATATGGTATAATTATAAAATGAATTATATACCTATAAAATACATTCTATAGCAATACAACACTTTTTATAGCTATAAAGCAACATTTTTATAGCTACAGACTACATTTTACGATATACAAGAGATCATACACGAATCGTCACGCCGCTTGTAAATATTAAACACAAAAAAACTATTTTATTTATAAACAAAACATTTTATAAGTAACCAATTCATTTTATCTATAAACAAAACATTTTATAAGTAACCAATTCATTTTACCTATAAACAAGTCATTGTATCTATAAACAAGTCATTGTATAGCAAAAACGATCTATAAAACTTCCTTTTATCTGTAAACACTTCATTTTATAGCAACAACGAGCACTTATATCTATAGAATACATTTTATAACACTACAATGAATTGTACCTGTAGAATGAATTCGCGACAATTATTTTCCAGTCGGCGCCTTACAATAATGTTATACTAACTTTCTCATTGTATAACTGCTTCTCTCCCTTCGATTATTTTTATTTTGTAACGTTTTAAATTAAAATTTACGTCCCCGGACTCATTAAGCGTATAGGGGACGATTAGTTAATAGGTACATTCAACCAATTCAACGAAAAAAGGCCGCCCCCTCCCCCCCCATCCCTCCTGCACGCATGCGCTGGGCTCTCGCATTTTCATGTGAAAGTGACGTTGCATAAGCTAAGTTTAGATAGCTACGGCGCGTGTAGGGAATTCCCGCTAGGCCTATATCGACTTCCCGCGATGTCAACAATCTCCAAGGTAACAGTTACGATGGAAGCTGGTTTGCCTTCGTGCTTATCGATAGTTTTTCAAGACGACCAAAAAATAATTGGAACAGTCGAGACTGACAATGATGTCGCTGATGTTTTATCAGCATTTCACTAGTATGGTCCTCGCCAATTTATATAATACACTAGTATGGTCCTTGCCATTTTTTGTAGTAGACTGTAATGGTCTTTACCATGTTGAGTCGCTTAGAAGTTTACAAGTAGTCTACACGAGGATGGAGTTGCTTCCCTGGGATCAGCAATAATCGAAGGGAGAGAAGCAGTTATACAATGAGAAAGTGAGTATAAAATTATTGTAAGGCGCCGACTGGAAAATAATTGTCGCGAATTCATTCTACAGGTACAATTCATTGTAGTGTTATAAAATGTATTCTATAGATATAAGTGCTCGTTGTTGCTATAAAATGAAGTGTTTACAGATAAAAGGAAGTTTTATAGATCGTTTTTGCTATACAATGACTTGTTTATAGATACAATGACTTGTTTATAGGTAAAATGAATTGGTTACTTATAAAATGTTTTGTTTATAGATAAAATGAATTGGTTACTTATAAAATGTGTTGTTTATAAATAAAATAGGTTTTTTGTGTTTAATATTTACAAACGGCGTGACGATTCGTGTATGATCTCTTGTATATCGTAAAATGTAGTCTGTAGCTATAAAAATGTTGCTTTATAGCTATAAAAAGTGTTGTATTGCTATAGAATGTATTTTATAGGTATATAATTCATTTTATAATTACATTACATTACATAATTGTTGCTTTAGGTCCAGCGGACTCTTCCGAGCCAAATCAGGACCGGACAACCCCCAATCCGCATAAAAGATCTGCTGAAACAACCCTAGTGGGAAAACTGAATGCCCTCCACCAGCCAGTCACTTTACAATAAAGACATCCCACGCAGGGGACGGCTGAGGCTTCACCCCAACTTATCGAACCCCCGTTTACAAAAACAAAATAGAATACAAACATCATTATAAATTATCAACAAAACACATACAAATAAAATGCCTACATTGCAAAATAATAACATTATAGGAAGCCCTAGTGACCACCTGGCAGAAAGCGTCCAATATTCCCAAGCTGATCCAACAGACCTCATACACAAACAAGGAGTCTTGTCCCGGAAGAATTTTCAAGAAAAAAGGTAGGAGACTGGTCTAGCGAAGAAGACGATAGTATAGCAGATTGATAGAACAGAGCAGGAATGAGAAAGAGCAAATGAGAAAGACAGCGACAGTGGGAATTTAAAGCACTAAATTTCCAGAAAGTGGGGATACTATTTATACTGAAACCCCCGGCACCCCAACGGGGGCATTTTAAAATTATACCATATCTTTTATACAGGTAAAATGTATGTTCTATAGATATAATGACAATAACCATTTAATTTACAAATGGCGCCTCATACATGAGGGTTGCTGAGAACAGAGAAAGATGGAGTGTGCTTGTTAAACGATCATCTGTGGTGCCCCTGCGACCTTCGAGTTACGGGATAGGATAGGATAGGATATACGTCTGACTGAGGGTGTTGCACAAACCCTCTACAGACACACAGCGACATTGCTTCTAGCATTTTGCCCACACTACCTCACAAATCTTCCTACGGGCAATTGTCCAGGAACTGTGAAGCCGTTGACCTTTCATCTGTAGTTCTTTAGCTGTGTTAAGGCACTGCGTTCTTGGATTTTTTCCCCACCCTTAAAGCGGTATATTGGTTTTCTCTTTTTTTTCTTAACGCACATCTCCTGTCGGTGGGTTTCCGGTCTGGCTTGCAGGCTCGCAGTAAATGACGTGTGCAGGCAGTCGCCATTTGCAATCCAAAGAAACGACATCAAACAACTCAGAAAATGCTTTTAGGAAACAAATTTCCTTTTTGTGAGGCTGAACGTCCACCCGATTGTTGTTTTGTGTTGTTTAATGAAGGTCGTTACGTTCAGGCCTGGTGAATCTCAGCAGTACGATTACAGTGTATCTTTGCGGATGGTCTCTTTGGATTCCCAATGTTATTACAAAAATGGGCTTTACTTTTATGTATAGAAATGTGCTATACTTAATAATAATAATAATAATAATAATAATAATAATAATAATAATAATAATAATAATACAGTAGATTTATATAGCGCGATATCCCAAAATAAGAATGGGCTTGCCACGCTTTACAATGCATTGAACAAGACAATAGTATTTAAAAATAAGTAAAACATGTTCAGTTAAAAACTGCATAATCAGAAGTATGTAATTATGTACACTATGTAAATTATGCACCCATTCACACGCACAGACGCGCAAGAGCGCCTGACAAAACACATCCCCACAACCCAAACATTAATTATCACATCGTTTAACTGAAACACATACCACTAAAACAATTCACACTTATTAAACAAAAACCTCAAATGTTAAATACTTCTAAACAGTAGAATACAAAATGACATGAGTGTTAACAATGACAGGATTACAGTCACTACAACAGTGCATACAATACAGGAGATAACATTTACTAGAACTAGTAGTACAAAATTAATTTGTACTACACTGAAGGATACCCACAACTCGAATGGGTTCGCTTACCACAAGGATTACAGTTTAAAGTAGGGCAGACCAGAGAAGTAGGCGGAAGAATGAAGTGGTGAAGTGTGTGACTCTTCAGTCAGTTGGGAAGTACTGCTTGAAAAGACGTGTTTTGAGTGCTTTCTTGCAGGTCTGCGTTGACGCAATATTACGAATGTTAGCTGGCAGCAAGTTCCATTGCGTAGGGCCACAGAAAGGAAGAAATCTGTCACCGTAGGTTTTTGTGCGTACGCTTGCTGTAGTGAGGACACGACTGTCTACAGATGAGCGCAGCTGTCGGGCAGGTGAGTAGACAGGAGTTGACAAAGATAGGATAGACAGGTATCAGCGAAGAAACTGTGACAGAGAACTGAAAGGTTGTAGGCAATGCGTGCTTTGCTAGGAAGCCAGTGAAAGGAAAACAGTAGTGGCGCTACGTGATCACGTTTCTTTGCCTTCAATACAAGCCGTGCTGAAGAATTTTGAACTTTTTGTAGTTTATCGATCAGAGATTTAGGACACCCAGTTCGTATGGAGTTACAACAGTCTAGATGAAGGAGAACAAAGGCACACACACAAGGGTCTTGATGGCATCTACTGTAAGATACTGACGGATTGAGCTGATCTAGGCGAATATCAGAGCATGCAAAGCAACAAACGTGCGAAACAAGGTTATCAAGGGACATGTCATCAGGTGTGATGTACCCAAGGATTGAGAAAGTAATGTCAGAATTGCCAACGGAGGTAGAAGTAGGAAGGGCAGTGTTTACACCTAGGATTGTGGAATTGTTGAAGGGTTGGGTTTAGGAAAGAAGAACCTCTGGGACTGTGTGCGATGAATGGCAGGTGAAGTGAGGAAGGTCAAGGAAAAGGGAAAGGAAGATGGACGAGCAAAACAAGGAGAAAAGTCAATGAGGATTGAAACGTAGTTCTTTATTGATTCAATTCCAATACACACCTCTGAAACAATCAAACAAAAACAATGGTATAAGCTAATGAATATAAAAGAATACTAACCTATCCTTTCCTATCCCGTAACTCGAAAGTCGTTGGGGCACCAAAGATGATCATTTATCCAGCATACTCCATCTTTCCCTGTCCTCAGCAGACCCCATGGCTTCACTCAATGTCAAGCCAGTCCATTCTCGAATGTTGTCGTCCCACCTCTTTTTATGTCTCCATCTTCTTCTGCCTCCTTGCACCGTGTCTTGCAAGATGGTCTTTGCAAGGTCTGAAGTTCTGGTGAGGTGGCCATATCATCGAAGTTTCTGTTTCTTCACCACTGTGAGCAAGTCGTTGTGTTTTCAAATGGTTTGAGTGATTGTCTGTCGGTGTTACGATTGAGACGCGCACGATAGATTCGATCAATTTTGTTTTGCAAAGCATGCAATAACAAAGTGTATCGTGTATCTACATGTACCTTTGATTTTACTATGCGTTCTTGATTTAAGAAGCTTTGAGTAATGTTCATAATTTTCGTCGGTCGATATTGTTGAGAACTTTCTGGATTTATTTGTTTATTATCGACCGAAGCTTCCAGACAGATCAGGTAATAGCTAATCGATTCTGCTAACCTAATGACGTAAGACAGTGCATAGTTCCGGTGATGAGTTTTGTTTTGATTGGGTGTTTGAACTTTTTCTCGATTGCAGAGAGGCTATATAAGTAATGCACTGTCTGCTTGTATGATTGATGATGATTTTTGATGATGGTCTTTGAATTGATTTTTGGAAAGCGATATTGTATGCAGTTGTTGCTGTTTGCTGAATAAATTAGGAAAACATTGTACGACGACTCCTGCCTTGTTGCTGAGTGAACAGGCTGCGTGGATAAAAAGAATTCGAGTTACACTTATCAAGATTCAAACATCGGTGTTGAATCGGATATTGATAAATAACACGTGTAACAGTCGGACCTCGTCGTTCGTGATGTGCTGCGCATAGGAAATTAAAAAATATATATTTGCATGCACGCGATTCCTTCATGTAGGTCAATTTAAAAAAAATGGTGTATGGCGATTTGGGTAGGTACACACTGTACGTCAACTTCACACTAAGAGCAGTTAAATATTGGCTGCCCTTAATGACAATGTCATCAGAGAGGCTTCCCCGTAAAGCGTATTTGATGCTCTGTGCAATGTGTGACTCTGGTAAGAAATGTTGGGTTTTTCACTGAATGAATGATAGTAAAAGAGAGACAAAGCATTGGGACTGGTATGTAATAAATCTCCTTTTGCCTTGGTCCTAAAATTTGTAGTCTTGTATAGTTCTAAGTTTGGATTTTGTAGTCTTTTTTCTAATGTGTATTTCTTTTTTCTTGGATTTTGGGACAAATTTCGTTATTTCTGTAAGTTTTTGAATATGGAATGTACAGTAAAATAAGTGTGTATTGTTCGCAATTTTATTTTTATTGTATATGTTGTCATTTTAAATCTGAGTTCACACGATCGTGCTGAATCTCCCACCCCATCCTTCCCATTGAAATGAACCTGTTATATGTTTATTCAAGAAAACGTCTAAGTCTCTCTCTCTCTCTCTCTCTCTCTCTCTCTCTCTCTCTCTCTCTCTCTCTCTCTCTCTCTCTCTCTCTCTCTCTCTCTCTCTCTCTCTCTCTCTCTCTCTCTCTCTCTGTATGCGAGTCCGTTTGACGGTGGATTGAACTGTGGACTGTATTGTTATTGTGCCGTTCAACTCAGTTTTGTTTTGTTCTCAAAACTGATCTGTCCTTTTGGGTCATCCCACATTTCCTATTACTCAAAGGTCAAGGTCAGTGTCTGCTGGTTGGCCAGTCAGTTGCTTGAACACGTGTTTTTTTTTTCTTCCCAAACGTCTTTTCTATACCTCAAAGTCAAAAAAGCTAGGTGAATTGTTTGCTATATTTGGTAATAATGTACAGTACTTCGATTAGTCCCATCTTTTCCGGTCGGTTTGTTGGTCAGTCATTTGGGTTGTTGGATGTTTTTCAATGTTCCATTGATTGTTTATTGGTAAAAGTTGAACAATTGTTATACAGATGTCAAATGTGTGTGGGTCACTGTGTCTGGCAATATATTGGAATTGTTTGCAATCTTGGGTTTCCATTTCCAAATGCCGAGATGTCAGAAACACAGTATTGGGGTATGGCGCTGGATAACGTGATGTTGTTTTCAACTGTTGTGCCAAACATACATACTCTGTTTGACGTTGGCGCAAGGCGGGAGTGAACGTATCTCTGTTATTTGTGTATGTAGCTCAGTGCTGATCGCAAGAATACTGTCTTCATTTCTAGGCAACATGGGCAATGTGAAGGGCTGGAGAGTTTCCCGACGGGAGTCGGCTTTCTGCAGTGAATCCCCCTCCCCCTTCCTCCTTGATCCATGGCCTACCCCCACCCCTCCACTTCACCCTCCTTCCCATTGCCCAAGCCGTCACTTAAGCCGTACACACACGACAGGCATGGAAAGTCCTTTCAATGGGTAGGAAATGGGATGAACAATGATACGTGGCCTCTTCGCCGGGTGGAAGGAAATAGAACGCGTAATTGACGAATTGTGCACAGTTCATTACAACGTTGATAAGTTAACGGTTTGGGTTGTAATAAAGCTATCGCTGTATGTATGTGTGTGTGTGTGTGTGTGTGTGTGCGTTTACGTACCGTAGGTTATGAGGTTGTGTGTAAGACTTTTTGACGGGGTTGTGAGGTACAAAATTTTATGAGGTACATTTTCCTATGACCCCACAGTGCCAACCTCAAAAACCGCTTGCTGAGCTCCCAAGCATATCGCCTATACATTTATCTCAACCACCTCACAAAACCGTTGGTGTGCGACCACCTACACACACCCACACGGATTTTTGTGTGTACGTCACAACAATGCTACAAATACTCTTACCTCACAACGTGGGCTACCGGGGGAGATGTCATTCTTGATTAAAAACATTCGTCACTGCTCGGCAATTATGTTAAAACTGCCCAAAGTCAGCATAACCTAATATTACGTGAAATATGCTATGCAGTGTATGTACCCCACAACGATGCTAAAAAATGCTTACCTCACACTGTAGGGTAGGTGGGCATGTGTGTATGTGTGTGTGTGTGAGTGTTGGTGTACAACAGCACGAATGGGGAAATAAATGTGTCTTTCTTAATGACAAATGGGGTAATTTCCTTGTTACCCATTTGTCTGGCGTTCCCCATTTGTTTCTAAGTGCGCCGGAGTGCTCTTTTAGTGCATGGGAGTGCAGTTGTAGTGCATAAGAGTGTTTTAAGTACACAGGAGTGCACTACCCGGGAGGGAGAAAATAAAATACAGTAAATTTTCGGAAAAAGTTTTGAACAAAATTCGACCTATTTCGTCGCCTATAGGAGACGAACTAGGTCAACTTTTTAGAGAGGGGTTCGGGTAAGGGTTAGTTGCAGATCTATCCCTAACCCTTGCCCTAACCCTTTTCTCTATAAAAATCACTTTCCGATTCCTACATTCTAAAATTACCCCATTTGTGACCTATACAAAAATGTGTGTGTGTTTGTTTGTGTGAAGTCAATAAGCATATTCCTGCAGACGATAGTACTTCTCCGTTGATTTTGTCCTGAACTAAATCAATGTGGATTTTACAACAATGCCACGGGGTGGGATAGGGAAATAAAAAAAGGAAATAACTAGGAAGCTGGATCCAGTTTCTTTGTCAAAATGCCACTTTTTATGATATTGCTCCTTCGAGAAGGTAGATCGGGTCCTTTAACTGTCCCGCGAGGCTACAAATGAGAAAAATGTTGTTATTTATTCTCTGCTTCTTTTGCTTCTGCAAGTGACTGAAAGCAAGAGCAATTTTGCAAGATTGCGTTGCCAAATTCTTTCACGTGTGAGAGAACTTTCTTTTTCATTCTGTGGTACTCTCCATTCCCAGCAAGAACTTAAAACTAAGAGCAATTCCGCAAAGCACACAAACAAGAAGAAATAACTAGAAGCTGGATTCAATGTCTTTGTAAAAAAAAAAGAAGAAGAAGATGAAGGGATAGCAAGCCATTCAAATGTATTTGCTGACACTGGCACGCACTGCCCCAAAATAAGCATTTTAAACAGTGTCCATTGTCTTGGCAGTGTAGTGACTCACGATGTGAACTATCGCAATCAAACAATAATTATCGAAATCGGCTCAGGGAAATTTTAGATACAGGGCAAAGCGTTTTTTTTTAAAATAGAAAAATGGTGAAGCGCAATAACCCTGACCTTGGAGAAAGTATAAATACGAATGATATAACATTCTTTAGCAGTAGATAATGTTTCAGCAAAGTAAAAATGATGAATTTCGCTTCATGTATTGTTGATAAAGCAAAACATGTGTTTTGAACAAAAAAAAGGAGATTCGGAGCGATGGCCGACAACCTTACTGCTACTGAATGATGGCCCATGATTAAATGTTCAACAAAATCGCTTATGCAGCTTTAAGATATTGAACAAAACGTGTTTAGCAATAAAATGATTCAAATGACCTTGACTTTTGCGGTAATGGCATTGGAGAAAGTCTCTAACATAGGTAATTTTCTATGAAGTTTGGTCAAAATCCATCCAATGGCTCTTGAAGATACAGACCGACCGACAGGCCGACCTTTATCTCGTTCCCATTCTCTCCAACTGTTTCAAAATATTTTCAGTCTGAAAATACAAAAAAAAAACACGTGTGCGGACTATTTCCTGTGGTGGCTCGTGTTACAAAGATTTGGGGTTCGATTTCCGGACATAAGAACTGGCCATCTTAATGTTGCTATTAATAATAATAATAATAATAATAATAATAATAATAATAATAATAATAATAATAATAATCCTATCCTATCCCATCCCGTAATTCGAAGGTCGTAGGGGCACCACAGATGATCGTTTAACCAGCGTACTCTATCTTTCCCTGTCCTCAGCAACCCTGATTGTTTCGATCAGTGTCAACCCAGTTCATTCTCGAATGTTGTCCTCCCAGCTCTTTTTCGGTCTCTCTCTTCTTCTACCTCCTTGCACTGTGCCTTGCAGGATGGTCTTTACAAGACCTGATGATCTGATGACGTGGCCATACCATCTGAGATTCCGTTTTTTCACCACTGTGAGCAGGTCATCGTGTTGTCCAATGGCTTGTGTGATGGTCTGTCGGACTTCGTCGTTGGTGATGTGCTGGGTATAGGAAATGCCAAGAAGTCTTCTGTAGCACCTCATCTCCATGCTTTGAATACTTCGTTGTAGATCTGCTGTGAGGGTCCATGTTTCGCAACGGTATAGGAAGATGGAGATGACAAGAGAGCGCAGCAGTCTTACCTTGGAATGTAGACTGATGATCCTGTCTTTCCAAATTGGCTTTAACCTCGCCATGGCAGCAGTTGTTTGTGCGATCCTGGAGAGGACTTCCTGTCGGGATCCATTATCTGATATAATGGCTCCTAAATATTTGCTATGCACTGTGTTGAGGGATTGGCCTTGGACTTTGAAGTCCGTGTTGATGCCATTGGTGTTGTTGGTCATCATTTTGGTCTTCTCTGCACTTATTTCTATTCCATAAGCTCTGGAGGTGGTGTCAAGCCTCTGTACAAGCTGTTCAAGTTCTTGTTTATCTCCAGCCAATCCATCAATGTCATCCGCAAAACGAAAATTGGAGATTGCTAATTTCCCCTATTGCTGACTGTGCCTTCGTGATCTGCAAAAGCATCTGACATGAGGCGCTCGGGGAAGATGGTGAAGAGTGTTGGAGAGAGTAGGCATCCCTGACACTTACTGATTATTGTTCTGAACCAATGTCCGATGGCGCTGTTCTGGAGGACTGCACTGGTAGCCTTGTCATACAGGCTTTTGATGACTTCAATAATTTTAGGGCTGATGTTGCATACTCTCATTGTTGCTCACAGAGCTGCATGCCAGGCTCGGTCAAATGCCTTTTTGAAGTCTACGAACACATGGTATAGATGTTGTCGATGCTGTAAATATTTCTCACAGATTATTCTGAGGTTGAAAATCTGTTCAGTGGTACTTCGTCCTGCCCTGAATCCTGCTTGTTCATCAGCTATGATTTGTTCAGCTTGGGGTTTCAACCTGTTGAGTATTATTTTCAGGAGGAACTTGCTGGGATGGCTGATGAGGCTGATGGTGCGGTAATTTTCACATTCCTGAAGGTTACCTTTTTTGGGAAAAGTGATGACAAGCGACTGGTGTAGTCCACTCCCCACTTTACCAGATCTTGTTACAGATAATGGTGAGTGCGTCAATCATCGCTTCTCCTCCTGCTTGAAGCAGTTCCGCGGGTATGTTGTCCACTCCCGCTGACTTCCCCTTCTTCAGCGATTGTACTGCTGCCTCAACTTCTTCTCGGAGAATTGGGAGGACTTCTTCTTTTCTGTTCTCAGGACATGCCAGAACTGATGGGTCTCCGTTTGGTGTGTGGTTGTAGAGGTCAGAGCAGTACTCTGTGCATCTGTCCAAGACTTCTTGTTCTTCCTGTACGGCACATGCCAGACTTGCTTTGAATCGTGGAGACCTTGGGCTGGTTCACACTTGTCAGCCGCTTCACAGTCTGGTAGGCCTTCTTGCTGTTGTTCTTGTTCAGACTGTTCTCTATTTCCTGGAATTGCTCTTCTATCCAGCCCTCCTTTGCTGTGCGCATGCCTTTCCGTATGTCATTGTTGAATTTTCGGTAGGCATAATAATAATAATAATAATAATAATAATAATAATAATAATAATAATAATTTTAAAACAAATTGTACAGCGCCCTTCCTCACAAGAGTTCATAAAAAGTATGACTTGGCGAAGACTGATGGTTGTTCCAGTGTATAGTTTTTCTATCTCCCCCTTCCCGGTCCCATAGGATTATGCTCTGTAGTCTGAGCGTCAGACTGGGCGCCCAAGGCAGCAATTGGGCGTCTCGGGCGACTTGAGTTAGATCCTTATCGGCCTGCGCCTTGAGTATCTCTAGCTGAAAAAGCGCAATATAACAATGATAAAAATAAATGCATAAATAAATTAACAACGAGATCAATAAATAAAGTGTAGTTCACAGGCCTAGTTGCAAAACGCCGAAAATAGACATTCTTCGTCATACGTGATACGTGACGTCTGTGATAAATTATTCCGGTGTTTTCCCAAGCAGCGAGCGAAATTGCATAAAAAGTCCCAATAGTATAAATTCTTCGTTTGAAATGGGAACGATACTTTCTCAATGTTGTCAATAAAAGAAGCTTATGTTGAACTTTCTTGTTGACAGTTCGTCTTTGTACCGTCTTTCTCCAGCCAACTTTGTTATAGTTTTTTTTTTGTTTGTTTTTTTATCGGGGGAGGGAGGGGAGGGTAGAAAGGGCTGGGAGAGGTGGGTGGGGGTATGGGTGAACCTTTTAGAACTCTTGGAGAATGTTTCCATTTAAAAGGAATTAGGTTTTGCTTTGCTTTGTGTTGTCTGTTATGGTAATATTTTCCAAAATTTCAGCGATAAAAAAAGATTGTGTTTTTGTTTTCTTCTATAAGCTTAAATTATTTTTTCCAACTTGAACAAAAGTTTGAGAGTTGTGTCATTACAAGCAGGTGCCTTGTAAATTGAATTGTTAGTTGAACTTGGGAGCATAATGCAAAATTGCGAAACAAGATGGCAAACCATTCAAACGTATATCGTATTTTGCGCAGATTAAAGTGTTGAAATATATTTGCGTACGTCCAAAAATGAAAACTCCATAATCTGCTGTCTAGAACAAGACTTCTATGCCAATGTCCTATCCCGTAACTCGAAGGTCATCTTGTTAGTCAGATGATCGTTTAACCAGCTTAAGCTTACTCCATCTTTCTTTGTCCTCAGAAACCCTCATGGCTTCGTTCAGCTCAAGCCAGTCCATTCTCGAATGTTGTCCTCTCACCTCTGTTTCTGTCCCCCTCGTCTTCTGCCTCCTTGCACCGTACCTTGCAGGATGGTCTTCGCAAGTTTGGTGCTCTGGTGACGTGGCCATAACATCCGAGTTTCCGTTTCTTCATCATTGTGAGCACGTCTTCGTGTTGTCCAATGGCTTGTGCGATGGCCTGTCAAACTTCGTTGTTGGTGATGTGTTGGGTATAGGAAATGCCCAGAAGTCTTTTGTAGCATCTTATTTCCATGCTTTGTATTCTTCGTTGTAGATCTGCTGTGAGGGTCCATGTTTCGCAAGCGATGCCAATGTGTGGTGGGTTTTAAATCTCATGTTTGTTTGTTTTTTAAATCACCAGGGTTTCTCTTTCACTTTTGATTCTGTGACTATTAGAAACACTCAGATGTTGATGCCATGCAGCGCGGCACTTCCTGATGAGCATCAGTTGACCTACAGGCTAGATCTTGATTGTTGGCAATACAGAAAGCAAATAGAGTAATTTATAGAGTAAGAATAGAAAATGAAATAAAATCCTAGAATAGAAAATATGAGTATGTCCTACTTTGGTTTGTGGGCAACCCTGTTCTTGCTATGCTCAATAGTAGTGTGCAACCAACGGATGTTTTAGTGAGTCATTGTTATAGGGTTCAGCGGACTGCAGAGAGCCTAATCAGGACCAACCAGCGGATGTTTTAGTGAGTCATTGTTATAGGGTCCAGCGGACTGCAGAGAGCCCAATCAGAACCAACCAACGGATGTTTTAGTGAGTCATTGTTATAGGGTTCAGCGGACTGCAGAGAGCTCAATTAAGACCAACCAACGGACGTTTTAGTGAGTCATTGTTATAGGGTCCAGCGGACTGCAGAGAGCTCAATTAAGACCAACCAACGGACGTTTTAGTGAGTCATTGTTATAGGGTCCAGCGGACTGCAGAAAGCCCAATCAGGACCAACCAACGGACGTTGTAGTGAGTCATTGTTTATAGGGTCCAGCGGACTGCAGAGAGCCCAATCAGAACAAACCAACGGACGTTTTAGTGAGTCATTGTTATAGGGTCCAGCGGACTGCAGAGAGCCTAATCAGTACGCGTGCCATCCTTGTTTCTGTCGCTTGCAAATGTCACAAACACGTTTAATAAACTACTGAGAGGAGGAACATTTCCTTTGTAAAATGTTAAGAAAAGGAAGAATTTTCCTCGCTTTGTTGGAGAGTGGAGAGAGTATATTCACATTTTATTACAAATACAATAATTTCTTTGTAAACAGGGACAATGTACAGCTCTCCGGTTCAAAACAGCGGCGGTGTTTTGGAACGCTTGCATACGTTCAAACATACACACACATGCACTGAGACAATGCACACTTGCACAAAAACACCCGGACAGACACATATTCAGTCACCACACATGCACACGCACCCCCTCCCCCACACACACACGCACACACACCACAACGAGATACAACACATATCATATGCACACAAACATAATTATATTCTTAACTGAAACGCAACACGCATATACAGAGGGAGAGAGAGAGATAGAAAAAGTGGGCACTTAGTCCATCTTTAATTACCCACTTCCCCCTTAGAATGAGCCCTTTTTGAGTACCTCACTCCCACTTTCACTCTCTCCCTTACCCTATTTCTTGTAATCATACCATATCCCTATCTTAGTTGTTGGTGATGTGCTGGGTATAAGAAATGCCCAGAAGTCTTCTGTAGCACCTCATCTCCATGCTTTGTATTCTTCGTTGTAGATCTGCTGTGCTGGTCCATGTTTCGCAAGCGTATAGGAAGATGGAGATGACAAGAGAGCGCAGCAGCCTTACATTGGAATGTAGACTGGTGGTCATGTCTTTCCAAATGGGCTTCAACCTTGTCAAGGCAGCAGTTGTTTGTGCGATCCTGGAGAGGACTTCCTGTTGAGACCCATTGTCTGATACAATGCCTCCTCCTCCTAATAATAATAATAATAATAATAATAATAATAATAATAATAATAATAATAATAATAATAATAATAGTAATAATAATAATAAATTGCGTTTATGCAACGCATTTTCTTTAGAATAACAACTCAATGCGCTTACACACATCGTTCGTAGGCATCATCACAACATTCGCACTACGTCATGTACAACATCATTCAGAAAGTATTATTACTGTTCTTACTATTTACACAGAAAACGCCTTGCGGAACAAGTGCGTTTTTAAGCAGCTCTTGAAGGAAACAAGGTCTGTACAATGTCTTAAACCGGCAGGCACCGCATTCCAAACCTTGGGTGCTTGAAAACTAAAAGACCGCTCGCCAATTGTTTTAAGCCGACGTTTGGGCGTTTTCAAATATTTTTCATCTGATGAGCGCAAAGAACGAGTTGTAGTGTAGATAGTGAGTACCTCAGACAGATATGGTGGAAGTGACTGGTCGAAGCGACGGAAAGCTAGGACAGCAATTGCATTCAATGCGGAACTTGACAGGGAACCAGTGGAGCTGCATTAAGAGAGGCGTGACATGATCACGCTTCCGTTTTTTAAGCACACGCCCAGCAGCACAGTTCTGTACACGCTGCAGTCGACTAACTTCATCAATGGGGAGATCAGCTAGAACTGAATTACAATAATCAAGTCTGGATGTCACAAAAGCGCTGACCAACTGTGTCCATGCATCCCTCGAAAGAAACTGCCTCAAGGACGCAATAGGCCGAAGCTCAACAAAGGACAAACGAAAGATGTGATGTGGTCATGCATGGACAAAGAACTATCTAGCTTGACACCCAAACCACGAACAATATTACTAAATGGTATGGTGCTGCCGCCGATGTCTGAAGAATCGCTGCCGACCAGCTTAAGACGGGAAGATGCGTCTATATTTGAAGCTATGCACTGTGTTGAGGGATTGACCTTGGACTTTGAAGTCCATGTTAATCTTTTTGATGTTGTTGGTAATCAGTTTGATCTTCTCTGCATTATTTCCATTCCATAGGTTCTGGAGGTGGTGTCAAGACTCTATACAAGCTGTTCTTGTTCCTCTCCAGCCAATCCATCAATGTCATCCGCAAAACGGAGGTTGAGATTGCTCTAACATCCTCCCCCCCCCCCCCCCCCAATGCTGACTGTGACTTCGTGATCTGCAAGGGCATCTGATGTCGCGTTAGGACCAGTTTTACTCTGCTTATTTTAATATTTAGCTTGGTTAGTCTATATAATATTAGAATTTCAAAGTTATGCAGCAGACGACGGAAGTAATCAAGCGTAGTAATAGCATACTGCAGATTATACACACAGTGGTAGCTGACGGTAAGAGCTAAGGCAATGACATCATCGTAATTACGATAGGCGAGAAAGTTTAACCAATGAGACGCAGGCAGAGTGGTTAGAGCCAGTTCGGACTGTGTCAAAACCTCGCATAGCTTACTTCATTCGTGTCTAAACCGAGGAAGAGATAACAGCTACAGAGCTACACAGGAGCAGTAGTTCTCTTCAGAAAAGACTAGGACGCAGTACTTGTGTAAATCCGAATTTACTCAGGTAGCCACTGGCCTGATATTGTCACGAAGGTAAATGAACATATTTCTGTTTCATTGTGATGTATTATATTATTGTTGAATTATGTTTGTGATATTTGATATGCATAGAATTGAATGGTTAGCCCAACTTTGCCGGACACGTGGCTTAGCTGACCACGAGGCAAAAACACGACCGGCGGACGCCATCTTGAATTATGTACGGACCCACTGTTGTGTAACTTATATGTATGCTTACAGACCAGTGACTGTACAAATGAATGTGTATATTATTATTAATTCTTGATGTGTATAAGTAGCCATGCTTTATATTTATGAATGTATAGGAAATTAGAGTGGAGATTCCAGTGGACCACGGACTTAGGAGAATGTTCGTCGCTTATATATGTAGATGTGGAGCTAATCACTGAGGGCTATTACGACCTTCAGTGAGACGCTCTGCACACACCTATCATTCAAGGTTGTGCAGAATTTCGTCTCATATGTTACAGACGTACAGGCGTTCTGTAGTGTGCCCAACACTGCCTCAGACGAAACCACGTCGACGCATTAGTTGGCTGCAACGGTATCCCCAGCATTGTGCGAGGAAAGCCAACCAGTCTACCCACAGGGAAGAAACAGAAGAAGACAACACAGTTGTCAACAAACCGACCACAGCACAGCCCGCCAGACTGAAAGTTAAGTCCAAAGCGGTGTGTGCACAAAAAACTGAGAGCACAGGACCACAGTAGTCCACTTCTCATGAACAATAAACCTCCAGTGCCCAAGGATGAACTATTAGCTGCATAGACTATCAGCGATCGAATTATTCACAGTGACTATTTAACGTTTCAGGTAGATTAGTACTTAGAGAATCTTGTATAGAATTGAAGAAATAAATGTGTGATGTTTAACTGTTATCAAGTGGCTGGACTACATATGATTCATAGCCGTGTGAAAGCTAGTGTGACAGTAATCTTTTACCAGTTTTCTATCTATCTCTATAACCCAGCCTTTACACAGACCGAGCTAAATAAATAAATTTATTATAGTACTCCACAGGGTGACTAACTAGCAGTTCCCATCGGATAAAGCGTGAGGTTTACATCATTCCATTGTGCAGAGCCCTAAAACCCATAAAACCACGTGACATATTACATGAAGCGCTCTAGGAAGATGTTAAAGAGTGTTTGAGAGATTAGGCATCCTTGACGCACACCGATTGTTGTTCTGAACCAGTTCCCGATGGCGCTGTTGTGGAGGACTGCACTGGTAGCCTTGTCATACAGGCTTTTGATGACTTCAATAATTTTAGGGTTGATGTTGTACACTCTCATGGTTGCCCACAGAGCTGCATGCAAGAGTCGGTCAAACGCATTCTTGCAGTCTACAAACACATGGTATAAATATTGTTCATGCTGTAGGTATTTCTCGCAGATTATTCTGAGGTTTAAAATCTGTTCAGTGGTACTTCGCCCTGCTCTAAATCCTGCTTGTTCTGTAGCAACGATTTGTTCAGCTTGGAATTTAAACCTGTTGAGTATTATTTTCAGGAGGACCTTGCTGGGATGGCTGATGAGGCTGATGGTGCGGTAATTTTCACACTCCTGAAGGTTACCCTTTTTGGGAAGAGTGATGACAAGCGACTGGGTCCTTGGTGTAGGCCACTCCCCACTCTGGCAGATCTTGTTACAGATAATGGTGAGGGCATCAATCAACCACTCCCGCTGGCTTCCCCTCCTATAGTGATTGCACTGCTGCCTCCAATTCTTCTCGGAGAATTGGGAGGGTATCGTCCTCTTCTCTGTTCTGTGTACATGCTAGAACTGATGGGTCTCCGTTTGGCTTGTGGTTGTAAAGGTCAGAACAGAACTCTGTCCATCTATCCAGAACTTCTTGTTCTTCTATAAGGCATATGCCAGACTTGGCTGGGATCGAAGACACCTTGGTCTGTTTAACACTTGTTAGCCGCTTTACAGTCTAGTACGCCTTCTTGCTGTTGTTCTTGTTCAGACTGTTCTCTATTTATGGCATTCTCTTCTATCCACTTCTCCTTTGCTATACGCATGCCTTTTCGGATGTCATTGTTGATTTTTGGGTAGGCACCAGCTCCCTGTGAGGTATACTTTCTCTTTTTAATCTCTCTTCGTTCATCACAAAGGTCCAAAAGTTCAGGTGTGATCCACGGTTTCTTCTTTGGGCGATGCTTGCCAATGATCTCAGTGGCGGCATCTGTCACAGCTGAGTTGAAGATGGTGATCATTGTGTTGACTACTTCGCTAGCTCCCAAAATGTGCAGTGGTGCAAATTTCCCTCCAATTGTGGCTTGGAATATTTCTGCCACCTCCGGGTCTTGCATTTTGTCCATGTCGAACTTCAGTCTGGTGCATTTTGCTGTGTTTACTCTTCAAGTGGAGCCGTAAGGACATCATCACGAGATAGTGATCACCTCCATGTCCTGCCAATGTTGATGCTTGACCTGAAGCGTGTCTTGACCATGATGTAGTCAATCTGGTTGTGATGCTCCCCGCTGGAACTGTGCCATGTCCATCGTCTGGATTTTTTGTGGAGACCAAGAGTGTTTGCCAGTAGCAGATTGTTGTATCTGGCAAGTTCCAAGAGTCTCAGACCCCTGTCATTTGTCTCGTTGTTGCAGTGGGGTCCACCTGTGTCTCCCCAATTGTGATGCGCATCTTGGCCAACCTTGGCATTCCAGTCGCCTTGCACTATGACTATGTCCTTCTTCGGCACTTTTGCTTTATGTGCTTTTTATGCCCATGCCAAACTGGTACACAAACTAAACTATTACCAAGTACTGTTTGCTCTATTTCCCTACAAATTGGGCATAAAACCACATAAGTCTTACTGCCGTAATTGTAATAAAGGCTTAAAGTCTTTAAAATATATATATATATATTATATATATATCTTCCTGTGCCCGCGCCTGTGTGTATGTTTGTATATGATGACGTGCGTGGGTGTGTGTGTGTATGTGTGAGCGTGGGCGTGTGTATGTGTGAGTGTGGGTGTGTGTATGTATGAGTGTGGGTGTGTGTATGTATGAGCGTGGGTGTGTCTATGTATGAGTGTGGGTGTGTCTATGTATGAGCGTGGGTGTGTCTATGTATGAGTGTGGGTGTGTCTATGTATGAGCGTGTGTGTGTATGTGTGAGTGTGGGTGTGTCTATGTATGAGTGTGGGTGTGTCTATGTATGAGCGTGGGAGTGTGTGTGTATGAGCGTGTGCTGAATAAAAGTGGAAAACTTCATACGTCGACTTTGTGACTTGTATGCTGATTGAGCAGGCTGTGTGAATAAACGAATCTGAGCTACACTCATCAGTACTTCAGCATTGGGGCTGAATCCACCTCGGTGGGTATAGTCTTACTTTGCGTAACTGCTCTGGATTCTACTGACAGCAGTTACTTTGACCAAATCAAACACAAAACAAGATGGCAAGCCAATTAAATGCATTTCTTGACTCTAGCACACATAGCTGGACAGAAACCTTCTCGAAAGTGTGATTTTTTATGGAGATGTGACGGCTTTATCCTAATACAGCAAAGTGAACGCATGGAATGATTGCCCATTATCTGAAGTGTCTGCATGCAAAAACATTATCAAAAGAGGTTCAGCCCAGTTTTAGATAAAGTGCTAAACGTTTTAATATTATACGTGACCTCAGCGACTTTGTTTGACCTTTGGAAAGAAGCAAAAAGATAAAACAAAACAATATAAGAGAGAGAGAGAGAGAGAGAGAGAGAGAGAGAGAGAGAGAGAGAGAGAGAGAGAGAGAGAGAGAGAGAGCAAAACGGCTGTGTCTATGATATCAGAGATATAGGTTGTTGCACGTTATGGCGTTATGAACCTCAGCTGGCTTGTAGGAACTGTGACGAAGCTTTCAACGAAATACTGTCTTGTACTGAAGGGCCACAAGGTCACACCTTTCAGCCTCACGTGAGTGTTGCTCCCTCCTCCCCATCTGGGTTGTCCGGTCCTGATTTGGCTCGGAAGAGTCCGCTGGACCTAAAGCAACAATCAATCAATCAATCAAAACCCTCCTCCCCATCTGCCCTGGAAAAAGATTTAAAAAACAAACAAACGTTCTTGATACCTTGAAATAGCATTGCTGGGTGTGTACACGATGTTTTGGAAATTAATTGATATTATCATAATGAGTAACCTAAACTCTTTTTTTTTTACATTTGTCCTGAACACCTCTGGCTGCACACGTGACTTTAATCTTTACGAGAATTGTAGTAGTAGTAGTTTTTGTTGTTTCTGCTGGTGTTGCAGTATGGATAGCTATTTTGGAACACTATTTCCTTTTGAATTTCACAGTTATTTTAACAGATTTTTTTTTTTAATGTGCAGAGCTGCGAACTAAAGAACGAGCTTTCCCTTATATGGACAAAAGAAAAGACGCAGTTCCGATGATGGAGTACGACGGAAAGAACCGTTCGGAATTCAACGAAAAGAGACGAGCGCTGACGAGTCAGAGCTCGGCACAAGCCTACGATGATGACGTCAAGCCCGCCGTCCGTGACCTTCTCATCTATTACGCTCGCCATTCCACCATGCACGGCATTCCTTCCATCGTGGGGTCAAGGTTATACAAAGGTCGAAGGTCAGTAAGGTCATCCTATTGTTACATGCGTTCCTGTCACTGTCGTGTTCTTTGATAAAGGTAGAAACGTGTAAGGAGAACCAGGCCTTATGAATGCAGTTGTACTGCAGTTGAGCTCCTTAGGCTCACGGAGAAGCACTTGCAATTTTTGGAACTCTGTCCTTTTATTAGCAAAACCACATATAACTCCAAGCATGAAACAAGGCTCATAGTCCAGGGGGCATTTTAGCCAAACGTAGGGGAAAAAGGGGGGGGGAGGGGGAATTACAGACATTAAAAAACAATGAACGGCACAAAAAAGACTGCTCCATAGGCATCACAAGACAAAACTCTGAAATGTCAAACACCCGTTTTAAGGTTTACATTGGTTCAATATGGAAAGAAAAGTGGACAGCATCGCATGGTTCACAAAAGGGAATGCACAATAACTCCAACAAAATGGAATGGCCTCGTGGCTCGGTGGATTAGTCACCGGATTCCTATGCCGAAGGTCGCGGGTTCGATTCCCGCAAGGGGCGAACGTATGTGACTTAGGTACGAGGCTATTGAGGTCACCGAGGGTTTTCTCCGCGCACTCCGGTTTCCTCCCTCCCTTCAATAATGGTACTGGACGCAGTCAATATAAAAATTTCAAAAATAAAAATTCGATATTCTTTCCGTCTTCCAATAGCGATCTCCCTGGTACAGATCGCCGCACTTTGAGCATGATTGATTTGGGGAAAGGCGCGTATATAGAATTTATTATTATTAGTAGTATTATTATTAGTATTATTATTAGTAGTAGTATTAGTATTATTAAAGTGGCTTAAATTTAGCAATCTGCTCTTTGATTCACTATTCATCAGCTGCTTAAATTTAAAGACATTTCAATGAGTCCTAAAGTATTTTCTAAACAAAGTATTTTCCGAACTTGAAAGCCAGTATGACTGTTTGTACATCTATATGAGTAGTATAATTACCTTTCTTGACGTTTAAAGAAACTTGCTTCCCTTGGCTTGTTCTATTTCATGCTCCTTAATGACTGCTGCATTACATTACATGATTATTGCCTTAGGTCCGAGCCAAATTAGGACCAATATAGGCGAATCAAGGCCACAAAATCAAGACCACAACTTAGCTAAAAGAGGACTCGCCCCTGATCCGCATAAAAGATCTGCCGAAACAACCCTAGTGGCAACACTGAAGGCACTCCACCAGCCGGTCACTGTACAATGAAGACATCCCACGCAGGGGACGCTGAGGAAATACTCTAATTTATCGAACCCCCGTTTACAAAAAACAAAATAGAATATAAACATCATTATAAAATATCAACAAAACACATACATATAAAATGCATACATTGCCAAATAATAACATCATAGGAAGCCCCAGTGACCAACTGGGAAAAAGCGTCCAATATTTCCAAGCTGATCCAACAGACCCCACATACAAAAGAAGAAGAGTTTTCAAGAAAAAAGGTAGGTGACTGGCCTAGCGAAGAAGAAGATAGTATAATAGATTAATAAAACAGAGTAGGAATGAGAAAGAACAAAGGAGAAAGACTGCGACAGTGGGAATTTAAAGCACTTAATTTCCAGAAAGTGGGGATACTATTTACACTGAAACCCCCGGTACACCCACGGGGGTGACTGCTGCATGGTGCTAGCCATATATATATATGTTTGTGTGTGTGTGTGTGTGTGTGGCGTGGGAGTGTATTTGTGTGTGTGAACGCGCGCGCGCGCGACTGTACTTTTATGTGTTTATGTATATGTGTGTACTTTCTTTTGTTGAGAATAGCACGGGTAATGAAGAAAATGACATACGAAAATCACCCCCGGCCTTCCCTGTGGAGGTAAAAGAAGGGTGCATGTCTTTCACTAATGAACAACAAACAGCGACAGTTTTCTCTCCTGGACCCCTCTCACGCAACCACAGGAAGCGTTAAATAAATAAAGACCATCAAGACAGAAGGACGAAGGGAATGATGGGAAGAAACTATAGGGGAGAGAGAGAGAGAGAGAGAGAGAGAGAGAGAGAGAGAGAGGGGGGGGGGGGGGGGGAGGAGTCTTTGTAAACTGAAGATCCCTTGATTGGTAAGGTAAAAGTAGCATTTTTTTTACCGACCATCTTAGCAGTACGATTGCTCTGGTGGTTTAGTGTTGATTTAGGTCGCTACTCCTCTCCCCTGGCATGGTTAACCCGTTTGCCATATCGCCAATGGTGGGTGTAGGCGTCAATGTCGATTCTTGCTTCTTCTTCTGCTGCTGTTGTTTCCTCCGCTTATTGTTCTTCATCTTTCTTATTCTCCTGCCTCTTTTTGTTTGTTGATTCTTTCACTCCTCCTATTCCTCTCCCTTCCTTTAGTTTCTTTGATTCCTGTCCATCTTCTCCCCCGCCTTCTTTATCATGTTCAGTGAAAAGCCTAGCCAAATAGTGTACAATCTTTCAACGCACTAGGAGAAGTCAGAAGACTATTTCAACTTATTGATTGTTGTTTGCGGTTCGTTATTTGGGTGGATGGTTTTGTAGTAATTTGGTGGCTATTGATGGGGTGGGGGACGAGAAGGGAGGGATATGGGGGTGGAGGTAAGAACTGTCTATCTGGTTTTCCCCTAACGACACGGATATTAATGATGGCTGAGGTGCATTTTCAAGCTCCCAAAGAGGGATGAGTGGTATCAATTCTCTATTATTAAAAAATCCTATATTTTTAAACGTGTCTAAACTAAATCTTTTGTATAAGTTGCAATAGTCTGAAACATTTTAGTATTTTGAGTTCTTTTAGGGAAGTTGACGTCTGATCTTAACTGCAATTCTTCCTCTGTGCTATTAAATACCGCAGCTGCTCTTATAATACATTTAGCGCACATCATTTTTCCTCCGTTTTTCTAAAGGAATAACACCTGCTACTTCTTACGTTAAACTAGTTTTAGTATGAATGGGAACAGCTAGCGCTAGTTTTAGAGCTTTGCTATCTAAACTCTCAGGCAGAAGCAGAGAAGTAAACTTCCTGTCCATACGTTATTTTTGATCTAACGAAAGCACAAGCTAAATGAACTAAAACTTTTGAATCTTGACCCCAAGGCTGTTTAGCAATGATTTTCAACAGGTTATACCTTTTAACAACGTTGTGTATTAAATAGTCCATATGCGTTTTCCATTGCAACTTGGCAGTTAAATAAACACCCAAAAATTTTACTTATTTTTTTTAAATTTTAAACTCTCGTGGCTTCGTTCAAAGTCGGTCCATTATCGAATGTAGTCCTCCCACCTCTTTTATGTCCCCCTCTTCTTCTGCCTCCTTGCGGCGTGCCTTGCAGGATGGTATTTGCAATGTTTGATGCTCTCGTGACGTGGCTCGGAGTTTCCGTTTCTTTACCACTGTGAGCATGTCATTGTGTTGTCCACTGGCTTGTGATGTGGTCTGTCAGACTTCGTCGCTGGTGATGTGCTGGGTATAGGAAATGTCCAGAAGTCTTCTGTAGCATCTTATCTCCATGCTTTGTATTCTTCGTTGTAGGTCTGCTATAAACGTCCATGTTTCACAAGAGTATAGGAAGATGGAGATGACAAAGGAGCTTTCCAAATGGGCAGCAGTTATTTGTGGTATCCTGAAGAAGACTTCCTGTACGGACCATTGTCCGATACAATTGCTCCTAAATATTTGAAGATGTGCCCCGTGTTTAGGGATTGACCTTGGACTTTAATGTCCGTTTTCATACCTTTGAAAAATGGCACAAAAAACATATCAGTGGCTACAAAGTATACAAGAGGAAATGACACTCCTCCTTAACTAAATATACATGTGAGATTATACAATCGTTGAACAACGATTCCATCAGTCTACATTCCAAAGTAAGACTGCTGCGCTCCCTTGTCATCTCCATCTTCCTGTATGCTTGCGAAGCATGGACCCTCACAGCAGATCTACAACGAAGAATACAAAGCATGGAGATGAGGTGCTACAGAAGACTTCTGGGTATTTCCTACACCCAACACATCACCAACGACGAAGTCCGACAGACCATCACACAAGCCATTGGACAACACGATGACCTGCTCACAGTGGTGAAGAAACGGAAACTCCGATGGTATGGCCACGTCACCAGATCATCAGGCCTTGCAAAGACCATTCTGCAAGGCCCAGTGCAAGGAGGTAGAAGAAGAGGAGACCGAAAAAGAGGTGGGAGAACAACATTCGAGAATGGACTGGTTTGACACTGAGCGAAGCCATCATGGCTGCTGAGGTGAAGAGGTCCATAAACGTTGCCATACTTTACAGGCGGTTTTACCATCGCTTTATGTAAACTTAAAACTGACTTGTTATCTAGGTATGTAATACTACGTCTGAGGATATCAATCACACACCAACCCATACCAACCCACCCACCCACACACACACACACACACACACACACACACACACACCCCCCACACACACACATACCCCCCCCCCCCACACACACAAAACTATACCACCACCACCAAACAAACTTGATCCTTCTGTTCTTTCGTCTTCTGGTTACATGTTTGACCTTTGAGAAAAAACGGCGAACTGATGGAGACATGGACATTTCCTTGGGAAAGATCAGCCGCCGCGATGCAACTTCCATGTAGTGGGGTTTTATTGTTAAAATTCTAAAGCTGGAGTCACACAGAGCAACAAGTCTGCTACAATGTTTGGACAATATTGTTTTGAAACATTTGTTTCAAAAGTGTTTTAACTACATATGTAGTCACATGGTAAAGTAAATATCTACAACATCTGTGTGAAAACAATGCGAACTCCTCAATCTTCCGATAGTTGCATTCTCTTTGCACGGCTATTGTGGTGGTAAAAATATAACCGATAGCGTGGTTATTTATCAATGGTTCATTCAGCCCCGATGCTTGAATCTTGATAAGTGTACCTCAGATTCGTTTATCCACGCAGCCTGTTCACTCAGCAACAAGGCAGGGGTCGTCGTATAACGTTTTCCAACTTTATTCAGCCAACACCAACAACTGCATATAAGATCAATTTCCGAAAATCACTTCAAAGATCATCATCAAAAATCATCTTAAATCTCTCTCAATTCCTCACACAAGCAGACAGCGCGTTATTTATATAGTCTCTCTGCAATCGAGAAAATTTTCGAACATTCCGGCATGACACAATAACACCCAATCTTCTTCTAGCAACAAGACAAAATCAAATCAAAGGTAAATACACTCTGTTATTGCATGCTTTGCAAAACAAAATGATCGGATCTATCATGCGCGCCTCAACCGTAACACAATAATGAGATTATTTTTGTACTTTTACACTTTAATATAGTTTGATGAAACAGAGCGTTTGTCACTAAGATAAATTTGACAGTGGTCTCGTTCTTTTTTCAGCCATATTGCATGGCTACTACTGTTCGACAGCACATCACCGAATGCACGAGTATTGCTGCGCATGGCGAAATGTATGCAGTTTTACTGGCTTACTTACAAAGTATGCAGTCTTAACTGGCTACAACAAAGATGTTGCAACGCAAGTTTAGATCAGTTTCTAAATCACCAAATATGTTTTTAAAACAGTTGCACAACAGATATTTTAGACAGGGTCACACGTGAGACACGGTCAAAACATGAAAATAGTGCGTGTTTTACACATGTTTGGTGGTTTGTGTTGCTCGAGTGACTTCAGCTTGAGTTCTTCGCCTCCAACAAGGTTTCAGGTCGCAGTAATTAGTTTTAACATTAAGATGTAAATAATATTGCAGGTCACATGGTGTTGTGTTTAGAATACATGGTCCAAGGTTTGAAATAAAGTGTGAAAGGAGAACAGCTGGTGTTTAAATGTCAGAGCAAACGCAGGTTTACAGGCGCAGCGCGTACCGTCACCAGACAGTCCCAACCTTTTATAAAGCTTTGGGAGATTTGGCACACCAGCACTAGATGTTCGTGCCTATCCAAAGGCTCCATGAGACCGTTGCAAGAAAAAAAACTAATGTTGCATCAAATATTTACATCAAAGTAAAAGCAGAGAAGCCTACATTTATACATTTATTGGCGCTAAAGGGGATTTATACTCACATAAAAAATGTTTACAGTGCATAACTAGTCAAAACAAATATTAAAATATTGTCGGAGATAACTTTTTATCTACAAACTAAGGATGCTATCGACACAGTTTCCTGTTAAAACCAAATGTTACTGACAAATGTGGTCATTTGCAGCATGTTCTGGTGCGTGGTGGTGTGTGTGATGGCGGTGCTACTTGTGGCAGTGATATACCTGCAGATGTCCGACTTTTACCGTTATCCCACCGTCACCAGCGTCAACGTCAATTACGTCACCGAAGATGACTTTCCTGCCGTCACCATCTGTGACCTCAACATGTTCAACAAGTGAGTACCGCTTAAGTTGGTTTATTTAACGTCTTTTCACCACAGTGATTTTAGACTATCCTATCCTATCCTATCCTGTCCCATAACCCGAAGGTCGTAGGGGCACCACAGATGATCGCTTAACCAGCATACTCCATCTTTCTCTGTCCTCAGCAGCCCTCATGGCTTCGCTCAGTGTCAAACCAGTCCATTCTCGAATGTTGTCCTCCCACCTCTTTTTCGGTCTCCCCCTTCTTCTACCTCCTTGCACTGTGCCTTGCAGAATGGTCTTTTCAAGGCCTGATGATCTGGTGACGTGGCCATACCATCGGAGTTTCCGTTTCTTCACCACTGTGAGCAGGTCATCGTGTTGTCCAATGGCTTGTGTGATGGTCTGTCGGACTTCAATGTTGGTGATGTGTTGGGTATAGGAAATGCACAGAAGTCTTCTGTAGCACCTGATCTCCATGCTTTGTATTCTTCGTTGGAGATCTGCTGTGAGGGTCCATGCTTCGCAAGCATATAGGAAGATGGAGATGACCAGAGAGCGCAGCAGTCTTACTTTGGAATGTAGACTGATGGTTCTGTCTTTCCAAATGGGCTTCAACCTTGTCAGGGCAGCAGTTGTTTGTGCGATCCTGGAGAGGACTTCCTGTCGAGACCCATTGTCTGACACAATGGCTCCTAAATATTTGAAGCTGTGCACTGTGTTGAGGGATTGGCCTTGTACTTTGATGTCCGTGTTGATGCCATTGGTGTTGTTGGTCATCATTTTGGTCTTCTCTGCACTTATTTCCATTCCATAAGCTCTGGAGGTGGTGTCAAGCCTCTGTACATGCTGTTCAAGTTCTTGTTCCTCTCCAGCCAATCCATCAATATCATCCGCAAAACGAAGATTGGAGATTGCTCTGCCCCCTATGCTGACTGTGCCTTCGTGATCTGCAAGAGCATCTGACATGATGCGCTCTAGGAAGATGTTGAAGAGTGTTGGAGAGAGTAGGCATCCTTGACGCACACCGATTGTTGTTCTGAACCAGTTCCCGATGACGCTGTTATGGAGGACTGCACTGGTAGCCTTGTCATACAGGCTTTTGATGACTTCTATAATTTTAGGGCTGATATTGTAAACTTTCATGGTTGCCCATAGAGCTGCATGCCAGACTCGGTCAAATGCCTTCTTAAAGTCTATGAACACATGATATAGATGTTGTTGGTGCTGTAGGTATTTCTCACAGATTATTCTGAGGTTGAAAATCTGTTCAGTGGTACTTCGCCCTGCCATGAATCCTGCTTGTTCTTCAGCTATGATTTGTTCAGCTTGTGGTTTCAACCTGTTGAGTATTATTTTCAGGAGGACCTTGCTGGGATGGCTGATGAGGCTGATGGTGCGGTAATTTTCACACTCCTGAAGGTTACCTTTTTTGGGAAGAGTGATGACAAGCGACTGGGTCCATGGTGTAGGCCATTCCCCACTCTGCCAGATCTTGTTACAGATAATGGTGAGAGCATCAGTCATCGCTTCTCCTCCTGCTTGTAGCAGTTCCGCTGGTATGTTGTCCACTCCCGCTGACTTCCCTTTCTTCAGCGATTGCACTGCTGCCTCAACTTCTTCCCGGAGAATTGGGAGGATTTCTTCTTCTTCTCTGCTCTCGGGACATGCTAGAACTGATGGGTCTCCATTTGGTGTATGGTTGTAAAGGTCAGAGCAGTACTCTGTCCATCTGTCCAAGACTTCTTGTTCTTCTGTAAGGCAAATGCCAGACTTGCTTTGGATAGTGGAGACTTTGGGCTGTTTAACACTTGTCAGCCGCTTCACCGTCTGGTAGGCCTTCTTGCTGTTGTTCTTGTTCAGATTGTTCTCTATTTCCTGGCATTGATCTTCTATCCAGTTCTCCTTTGCTGTGCGCATGCCTTTTCGGATGTCATTGTTGATTTTTCGGTAGACATCAGCTCCCTGTGAGGTGTTCTTTTTCTTTTTTAACTCTCTTCGTTTATTACACAGATCCAAAAGTTCAGGTGTGATCCACGGCTTCTTCTTTGGTCGGTGCTTGCCAAGGATCTCAGTGGCGGCATCTGTTACAGCTGAGTTGAAGGTATTGGTCATGGTGTTGACATCTACTTCGCCTGCCCCCAAAATAAGCAGTGGTGCAAATTTCCCTCCAATTGTGGCCTGAAATATTTTTGCCACCTCCGGGTCTTGCAGTTTGTCCAGGTCGAACTTCAGCCTAGTGCACTTTGCTGTATTTACTCTCTTCAAATGGAGCCGGAAAGACATCATCACGAGATCGTGGTCACTTCCAATGTCTGCTCCTGGAAAAGTGCGTGTCCTGCCAATGTTGATGCTTGATCTGAAGCGTTTCTTGACCATGATGTAGTCGATCTGGTTGTGATGTTCCCCGCCGGGACTGTGCCATGTCCATCGTCTGGATTTTTTGTGGAGACCAAGCGTGTTTGCCAGTACCAGATTGTTGTATCTGGCAAACTCCAATAGCCTCAGACCCCTGTCATTTGTCTCGTTGTTGCAGTGGGGTCCGCATGTGTCTCCCCAGTTGTTGTGCGCATCTTGGCCAACCTTGGCATTCCAGTCGCCTTGCACTATGACTATGTCCTTCTTCGGCACTTGGTCAAGGACCGCCTGTATATTTTCATAAAAATCCTCCACTTCGCTGTCTTCATAGTCTGATGTTGGGGCATAGGCCTGGATGATGGTAATGTTGAAAGGGGTTGCTCTCAGACGGATGGTAATGAGTCTACTGGAGACTGGGCGGCAACCCATGACAGTGGCTAGAATGTTCTTGTGGACCAAGAATCCAACGCCGTGTTCGTGCCTGTCATCTCTACCGCTGAAATAGAGCTTGTGGCCTTTGTCAGTCGTTGTTTCATCTAGGCCTTTCCAGCGCAGTTCGCTGATACCTAGAACGTTCCATCGATAGTGGTCCAGCTCGTGGGCCAGTTCTTCTAATTTTCCTTCCGCAGTTAGGGTCCTGACATTCCAGGTTCCTATGACGATGTTGTTTCTCGTGCGGATCTTGCTAATTTGTCCATCAGTAGCATACTTTTCACCTCCGTCCTGGTGGCCAACGGAAGGCGCGGTCCTTGTGTAGCCGGGCGACGACCGATCCGGCATGGAATTAGTGGATAGCCTCATCATGTGTTGTGTCTTGGGCAAAAAAAAGACCTGGCAGGGCCCAATCCTCTCCAGGCTGTTGGCCACAGCCGAAATCCACGAATACAGTGTGGCTCGCCTTGGCCCTGAGCACGTGGTCGTTGAACCTGTAGTAACGTGAGGTTCCTCCGCCCTGGCCGGTGACTTCTGTGTAGAAGACTTTCGCCCAGTGATGCCGTGCTAACATCACCCCTGTTAGTCGCCTCTTACGACACGCCGGGAAACGTTGGGTCTATTCTATTTGCCCGAACCCACAAAGCAAATTTTAGACTAATTTACCGAATAATATATAATCGTGAAATCGCTGAATTCGTGCAATCGGCCGCTGAACTACCGATTTTGAGAAATTGGCAATCGCTTGCCGAGAGCGCGAATTCGGCAGGCAGTTACCGAAATATAGTGAAAAAGGGTTTTAAATTTGACATTCATTAAATGGGCAGCCGATTTCACGAAAACGAATATGTTTTGTGTCTCAAGACTACTTGAAGAGTGAATATCTTTACTGACCTTTTATTCTACGTGAAGATCAGTGGTGCACGAACAAGTCCTTGCCCACAGAGAATAGTTCACTTTCATGCGAGGCTGCTTAACATACGATCAAATACTCCGATCGGTAAGCATACATTCCCGCAATTATCGCACAGGCAACTGGAGGCTTAAAGCAAAGAACTCGGAACTCAGTTGTCACAATAAAAAGTAGATCAGACACCAAGTGGATACTTAATAATAATAATAATAATAATAATAATAATAATAATAATAATAATAATAATAATAATAATAATAATGGCATTTATATAGCACTTTTTCATAATGACATCAGTTCAAAGCGCAGTTCTCACTCATTTATATTTAACGTTAACATCGAATTGCAGTGCAGAATTAAAGCGCATCATGTCAGATGCCCTTGCAGACCACGAAGTCGCAGTCAGCTTAGGGGGAAGAGCAATCTCCAACCTCCGTTTTGCGGATGACAATGATGGATTGGCTGGAGAGGAACAAGAACTTGAACAGCTGGTACAGAGGCTTGACACAACTTCCAGAGCCCATGGAATGGAAATAAGTGCAGAGAAGACCAAAATGATGACCAACAACACCAATGGCATCAACACGGACATCAAAGTCCAAGGTCAATCCCTCAACACAGTGCATAGCTTCAAATATTTAGGAGCCATTGTATCAGACAATGGGTCCCGACAGGAAGTCCTCTCCAGGATCGCACAAACAACTGCTGCCCTGGCGAGGTTAAAGCCAATTTTGAAAGACAGGACCATCAGTCTACATTCCAAGGTAAGGCTGCTGCTCTCCCTTGTCATCTCCATCTTCCTATATGCTTGCAAAACATGGACCCTCACAGCAGATCTCCAATGAGGTGCTACAGAAGACTTCCGGGCATTTCCTATACCCAGCACATCACCAACGACGAAGTCCAACAGACCATCACACAAGCCATTGGACAACACGATGACCTGCTCAACGTGGTGAAGAAACGGAAACTCCGATGGTATGGCCACCTCACCAAATCATCCGGTCTTGCAAAGACCATCCTGCAAGGCACAGTGCAAGGAGGTAGAAGAAGAGGGAAACCGAAAAAGAGGTGGGAGGACAACATTCGAGAATGGACTGGTTTGACACTGAGCGAAACAATCAGGCTTGCTGAGGACAGTGAAAGATGGAGTACGCTGGTTAAACGATCATCTATGGTGCCCCTACGACTTCCGAGTTATGGGATAGGATAGGATAGGAACATCGAATTACATACAAAAAGGAGTAAACAAAACGAGACAATAATAAACTATACAAAGACATAATACAAAGGTGAACAAGAACACTTACAAGTAAAGTATACAAGACGAGGGAGGGAGGGTGAGGAAGAGAAACTAAGGAGTGAGGAGGAGGCTGTGGGAATGCGGTGTGGCGGCGGGGGTGTTAACAACAAAAGAAGGAATGATGCTGTTGATGGGAGATGATATCAAATATTTTTAAGAAGAGATGAGTTTTTCAGTTGGACTTGAAAGTGGCTAAGTTCGGAGAGCACCGAAGGGAGAGAGACTTCAGACTTCAGAACTTTATTTTAAAAGGTTAAGATTTTAGGCATGAGCCTATTCTTACAATCAGACCTTTTGTAATAAGATAACGATAGCATCGAGATTAACTAGCGATCCCCATCGACGAAAGACGAGTGGGTAATAGCATTCCATTGTGCAGAGCCCAGCAACAATAGACCCACCGTCACACTTTATACGGTTCATGGCTGAGCCCTTTTTCAACCAAGTTGTGGTCCCGATTCGACTCTTTGCAGTCCGCTGGACCTATAAACAATGACTAACTAATTAGGCTTATACTAACCTGTCAGTGCCATTGGTTTCTAGCCTGTAGACAAGGTGAGTTAGTCCCGCCTTTAGACCACGCGGCTACATCGTTCACATAATATTTCACGAATTTGTCAACTTTGAAAATCCTTTTCACTATTTCGGCAACAACCTGGCGAACTCGCGTTCTCGGCAAGCAATTGCCAATTGCACGAAATCGGCAACTCAGCAGCCAATTTCATGAATTCGGCAATTTTACAGTTTCCTTACATTTATATGATTTTAGAAGACGCCTAGATGAAGTCTTCAGAAAAAGCATCTTCATGCGAAACAAATACCCACTTTTTGATACCTTATAATTAAGACACGATGTACATATATGTATATAGATATATAGATATAGATATGTACACTCTTTATAGTTTGACTGTATACTGCAATGATATTTCTCATTGAATGCATCCAAATGAGACCTACCTGTAATGTTCTTATTCGCAGGATATTCATAGACAATCTGGATGAGACGATTCAGATGCAGATGACGTACCTGACAGAGATCACAGGTATCTTTCACATGGTGGGTCACAGAATTCTGGATAAACTACTGAAGGATATGACTGTCAACAGAACTACTTCTAACAAGACGGACGCGGAGATAGTACAAGGCCTGTTAGATGTGAGTTGGTTTTATCGTTCTTACTTAGCACATCCAGCTCAAAAGCTTCTCAAAGCGCTGGCCAATACCGGATCGAACTCAAGCCGACCGAAGGCCCGCTTGCTGCGGTAGGCGTATCGTTGGACGCCCAAGACAATTGAGCACAATCCTGGGCGACCATGGACATAGTGCTTACTGGGTCTATGTATGTATCTGGCACACCCGCATCCGCAACATGAGCGTCTTTCATTTCATGTTCTTTTGGGTATCGTTCATCATCTTCTTCTTGGTATTATTGTTCATCTTCTTCTTCTTCTTGGTATTGTTCATCTTCTTGTTCTTCTTCTTAGTATTGTTCATCTTCTTCTTTTTGGTATTGTTCATCTTCTTGTTTTTGGTGTTGTTGTTGTTCTTCTTCTTGATATTGTTCATCTTCTTCTTTTTCTTACACCCGTTGTGGTGCTGGGGTTTTCTGTATAAATAGTACCCCCATTTTGAGGAAATTTAGTGCTTTAAATTACCACTGTCGCTGTCATTCTCCCGATCTGTTCTATCAATCTACTATCTTCTTCGCTAGACCAGTCACCTAGCTTTTTTCTTGAAAACTCTCCAAAAAACCCTCATTTGTGTATGGGTCTGTTGGGTCAGCTTGGGTATATTGGACACTTTTTTGCCAAATGGTCACTGGGGCTTTCTATAGTATTATTATTTAGCAATGCAGGCATTTTAAATGTTTGTGTTTTGTTCATATTTTATAATGATGTTTATATTCTATTTTATGTTTGTAAACGGGGGTTCAATAACTAAAGTACATTTTTAGCGTCCTCTGAGTGGGATGCCTTTATTGTAAAGTGACCGGCTGGTGGAGTGTCTTCAGTGTTACCATTAGGGTTGTTTCAGCAGATCTTTTATACGGATCAGGAAAGAGTCCTCTCTAAACCAAGTTTTCCTAATTGGGCTCTTTGTAGTCCGCTGGACCCTAAACACAATGACTAACTAACTAAAGTTCTTGGTATTGTTCATTTTCTTTTTGTTATTGTTCATCTTCTTGTTCTTCTTGGTATTGTTCATTTTCTTCTTGGTATTGTTCATCTTCTTGTTCTTCTTGGTATTGTTCATCTTCTTCTTGGTATTGTTCATCTTCTTCTTGGTATTGTTCATCTTCTTGTTCTTCTTGGTATTGTTCATCTTCTTCTTGGTATTGTTCATCTTCTTCTTGGTATTGTTTATCTTCTTGTTCTTCTTGGTATTGTTCATCTTCTTCTTGGTATTGTTCATCTTCTTGTTCTTCTTGGTATTGTTCATCTTCTTTTTGGTATTGTTCATCTTCTTCTTGGTATTGTTCATCTTCTTCTTGGTATTGTTCATCTTCTTCTTGGTATTGTTCATCTTCTTGTTCTTCTTGGTATTGTTCATCTTCTTCTTTTTCTTGGTATTGTTCATCTTCCTCTTTTTGTTATTGTTTGTCTTCTTGTTCTTCTTAGTATTGTTCATCTTCTTCTTCTTGGTATTGTTCATCTTCTTCTTGGTATTGTTCATCTTCTTCTTGGTATTGTTCATCTTCTTCTTGGTATTGTTCATCTTCTTGTTCTTCTTGGTATTGTTCATCTTCTTCTTGGTATTGTTCATCTTCTTCTTGGTATTGTTCATCTTCTTGTTCTTCTTGGTATTGTTCATCATCTTCTTCTTCTTGGCATTGTTCATCTTCTTTTTCTTGGTATTGCTCATCTTCTTGATATTGTTCATCTTCTTCTTGGTATTCTTCTTCTTCTTCTTCTTCTTCTTGGTATTTTTCATCTTCTTGTTCTTCTTGGTATTGTTCATCTTCTTCTTCTTGGTATTGTTCATCTTCTTCTTGGTATTGTTCATCTTCTTCTTCTTGGTATTGTTCATCTTCTTGTTCTTCTTGGTATTGTTCATCTTCTTCTTGGTATTGTTCATCTTCTTCTTGGTATTGTTCATCTTCTTGTTCTTCTTGGTATTGTTCATCATCTTCTTCTTCTTGGCATTGTTCATCTTCTTCTTCTTGGTATTGCTCATCTTCTTGATATTGTTCATCTTCTTCTTGGTATTCTTCTTCTTCTTCTTCTTCTTCTTCTTCTTCTTCTTCTTCTTCTTCTTCTTGGTATTTTTCATCTTCTTATTCTTCTTCTTGGCATAGTTCATCATCATCTTCTTCTTTGTATTGTTCATCTTCTAGTTTTTCTTTTTGGAATTGTTAATCTTCTTGTTTTTTATTGGTATTGTTCGTTTTCTTGTTCTTGTTCTACTTGTTGTTCTTCCTATTGACTTCGAGTTAAAGATTGAAACTGAAAAGGGATCTGTATTAAAAATTGACGTCATAATATAATGCAATCTTGGAAATGCTGGAGTTAAGTTTTACCAGTGAAAGAGCTCGAATTAAAATCTGAAATGCAAAGCTATTGATCTTGACTTCAGTGAAATCGTAGCAAATGCTGGCATCATTTTCAGGAAAATACCTCTACGATGGATTGAAAACAGGTTGACATTAATGAAAATGCTGTCTCCATCTTGTCCTTTGTTTCACCCCCCCTCTTCGGATGACAGAGTTATAACAACTCATTTTGCAGTAGTTTTTTTGGTGTTTTTATTTTATTTTTTAAATAGTCCACTTCCCTTCTCTCTCCACTCCCTTATCTCCCTTTTTTGATCTTGTCTTTGTGTGTGTTGCTGTGTTGTGTTGTTTGTGTGTGAATGTGTTTGCATGTCTATCTCTCTATCTTGTCTGTCTGTGTGTTGTTGTGCTGTGTTGTTTGTGTGTGAATGTGTTTGCATGTCTATCTCTCTATCTTGTCTTTCTGTGTGTTGTTGTGCTGTGTTGTGTCGTTTGTGTGTGAATGTGTTTGTATGTCTATCTCTCTATCTTGTCTTTCTGTGTGTTGTTGTGCTGTGTTGTGTTTGTGTATGCATGTGTTTGTATGTCTATCTCTCTCTTGTCTTTCTGTGTGTTGTTGTGCTGTGTTGTGTTGTTTGTGTGTGCATGTGTTTGTATGTCTATCTCTCTATCTTGTCTTTGTGTGTGTTGTTGTGTGGTGTTGTGTTGTTTGTGTGTGAATGTGTTTGTATGTCTATCTCTCTATCTTGTCTTTCTGTGTGTTGTTGTGCTGTGTTGTGTTGTTTGTGTGTGCATGTGTTTGTATGTCTATCTCTCTATCTTGTCTTTGTGTGTGTTGTTGTGTGGTGTTGTGTTGTTTGTGTGTGAATGCGTTTGTATGTCTATCTCTCTATCTTGTCTTTGTGTGTGTTGTTGTGCTGTGTTGTGTTGTTTGTGTGTGAATGTGTTTGTATGTCTATCTCTTTATCTTGTCTTTGTGTGTGTTGTTGTGCTGTGTTGTGTTGTTTGTGTGTGAATGTGTTTGTATGTCTATCTATCTATCTTGTCTTTGTGTGTTGTTGTGCTGTGTTGTGTTGTTTGTGTGTGCATGTGTTTGTATGTCTATCTCTATATCTTGTCTTTCTGTGTGTTGTTGTGCTGTGTTGTGTTGTTTGTGTGTGAATGTGTTTGTATGTCTATCTATATCTTGTCTTTCTGTGTGTTGTTGTGCTGTGTTGTGTTGTTTTTGTGTGCATGTGTTTGTATGTCTATCTCTCTATCTTGTCTTTGTGTGTGTTGTTGTGCTGTGGTGTGTTGTTTGTGTGTGAATGTGTTTGTATGTCTATCTACATCTTGTCTTTGTGTGTGTTGTTGTGCTGTGGTGTGTTGTTTGTGTGTGAATGTGTTTGTATGTCTATCTATATCTTGTCTTTGTGTGTGTTGTTGTGCTGTGGTGTGTTGTTTGTGTGTGAATGTGCTTGTATGTCTATCTACATCTTGTCTTTGTGTGTGTTGTTGTGCTGTGCTGTGTTGTTTGTGTGTGCATGTGTTTGTATGTCTATCTATATCTTGTCTTTGTGTGTGTTGTTGTGCTGTGTTGTGTTGTTTGTGTGTGAATGTGTTTGTATGTCTATCTACATCTTGTCTTTGTGTGTTGTTGTGCTGTGCTGTGTTGTTTGTGTGTGAATGTGTTTGTATGTCTATCTCTCTATCTTGTCTTTGTGTGTGTTGCTGTGCTGTGTTGTGTTGTTTGTGTGTGAATGTGTTTGTATGTCTATCTATATCTTGTATTTCTGTGTGTTGTTGTGCTGTGCTGTGTTGTTTGTGTGTGAATGTGTTTGTATGTCTATCTATATCTTGTCTTTGTGTGTGTTGTTGTGCTGTGCTGTGTTGTTTGTGTGTGAATGTGTTTGTATGTCTATCTCTCTATCTTGTCTTTGTGTGTGTGTTGTGTTGTTTGTGTGTGAATGTGTTTGTATGTCTATCTCTCTATCTTGTCTTTCTGTGTGTTGTTGTGCTGTGTTGTTTGTGTGTGAATGTGTTTGTATGTCTATCTCTCTATCTTGTCTTTCTGTGTGTTGTTGTGCTGTGTTGTTTGTGTGTGAATGTGTTTGTATGTCTATCTCTATATCTTGTCTTTCTGTGTGTTGTGCTGTGTTGTGTTGTTTGTGTGTGCATGTGTTTGTATCTGTATCTCTCTATCTTGTCTTCCTGTGTGTTGTTGTGATGTGTTGTGTTGTTTGTGAGTGCATGTGTTTGTATGTCTATCTCTCTATCTTGTCTTTCTGTGTGTTGTGCTGTGTTGTGTTGTTTGTGTGTGAATGTGTTTGTATGTCTATCTCTCTATCTTGTCTTTCTGTGTGTTGTTGTGCTGTGTTGTGTTGTTTGTGTGTGCATGTGTTTATATGTCTATCTCTCTATCTTGTCTTTTGTGTGTTGTTGTGCTGTGTTGTGTTGTTTGTGTGTGAATGTGTTTGTATGTCTATCTCTCTATCTTGCCTTTCTGTGTGTTGTTGTGCTGTGTTGTGTTGGTTGTGTGTGCATGTGTTTGTATATTTATATCTCTATCTTGTCTTTGTGTGTGCTGTTGTGCTGTGTTGTGTTGGTTGTGTGTGCATGTGTTTGTATGTCTATCTCTCTATCTTGTCTTTCTGTGTGTTGTTGTGCTGTGTTGTGTTGGTTGTGTGTGCATGTGTTTGTATATTTATATCTCTATCTTGTCTTTGTGTGTGCTGTTGTGCTGTGTTGTGTTGGTTGTGTGTGCATGTGTTTGTATGTCTATCTCTCTATCTTGTCTTTCTGTGTGCTGTTGTGCGGTGTTGTGTTGTTTGTGTGTGAATGTGTTTGTATGTCTATCTCTCTATCTTGTCTTTCTGTGTGTTGTTGTGCTGTGTTGTGTTTGTGTGTGCATGTGTTTGTATGTCTATCTCTCTATCTTGTCTTTCTGTGTGTTGTTGGTTGTTTGTGTGTGCATGTGTTTGTATGTCTATCTCTCTATCTTGTCTTTGTGTGTGTTGTTGTGCTGTGTTGTTTGTGTGTGCATGTGTTTGTATGTCTATCTCTCTATCTTGTCTTTCTGTGTGTTGTTGTGCTGTGTTGTGTTGTTTGTGTGTGAATGTGTTTGTATGTCTATCTCTATATCTTGTCTTTCTGTGTGTTGTTGTGCTGTGTTGTGTTGTTTGTGTGTGAATGTGTTTGTATGTCTATCCCTCTATCTTGTCTTTCTGTGTGTTGTTGTGCTGTGTTGTGTTGTTTGTGTGTGAATGTGTTTGTATGTCTATCTCTCTGTCTTGTCTTTCTGTGTGTCGTTGTGCTGTGTTGTGTTGTTTGTGTGTGCATGTGTTTGTATGTCTATCTCTCTATCTTGTGCGCGCCATTATGTCTATGTTATCTATATCTGTCCGCATCCGTGATTGTAGGAATCCAAAGCTATGATAGAGAAAGAGGGAGGGGGACTGCACTGTGCCTGGGGGGACTTCTACTGGGAGGAATGCTCTGCCGGACTTACCACGCGGATCACCGATATGGGAATCTGCTTCACCATTGACACACGAAAATTGGTGAAACGCCATGTCATTGATGATGTCAGAGGCGGGAAGCGTGACGTCAATCCTGTGAGCAACGCCATCCGAGGACTCAGCCTCGTGGTCACCACATCCACAGAAGACATTCCCTTCCGGCTCTACCACTCGGAGGGGTTCAAGGTTAGTGTTGCCTTTATTCCACGTTTTATTGGTCTGTCCGATTGTAGGTCAGTCGGTCTTTTGGTCGGTCCGCCGCTCTCAATTTCACTTAAAATAAAACCTCATTTTTTTGACAGAAAAACAGGTGGAAGTACAACATTCCAGAATGGACTCTTGACACTGAACGAAGCCATGAGGGTCGCTGAGAAAAGTGAACGATATAGTACGCTGGTTAAACGACCATCTGTGGTGCCCCAACGACCTTTGAGTTACGGGATAGGATAGGATCTAGTTTTTAGAATGGTAGTTAGGGTGGACAGAGATTTGCTGTGCGCTTGTTGCATTCTTTGTATCGTTTGGCGGTTGCTTTCCAAGCACAATCACCCATCCAAATACATTCATCACGTGGTTTGAAAGATAATTGGTATTTAGACCAATCTTATACAACGTTTCATGCATTTGTCCAATCGCAGGTTGTGTTACATGACCACAGAGAAGACCCTTTGCCTCTGTCACGTGGTTTCGTTATGGGTGCCAACTGCACAGTGGAAGTGGAAATTGATAAACACGTGGTAAGCATGCGCAAATCTTCACCTTCTTCTCAACTCCCGGCCCATCTTTCCTTGGTTACCAAGTTTATGATTGTGGGTTTGTTTTACTACCAGCTTCTTTTTCAGTTTTATTCCTTGCTCACCCGTTTGCTTTTGTTTTGTTCAGTCTTGTTAAAAAAAATGTTCTTCCCTTGTTTTCAGTTTTCTATTTTTCCTTCCAGTTTGTTTATGTCTTTCTTCCTTATGTTTTACTTCTAAGGCCCACCTTCCCCCCACCCCCCCAAAAAAAATAATAAAAAAAGTATTTTTACGGTAACATAGGAAACACAAATGGGGTCAGTAGGTCGGATTTTTTTAACCCTTTTCCACCTTGGGTGCGATTTTTGGGCTTTTTTTTTTTTTTTTCAAATTTTCTTCCAGACAATCCCCCCAAAAAGTTTAGGGTCGGGCCCCAAAATTAGGGTCGGTCGAAATACCAACAGACATATTATTTTGGGGTCTAAGCGTCTCTGTTAGTAAGGTTTTGACAGTAATTGCATAATTATTTATAAAATACTTCTTGAAACATCGTATCTCTTTGTTTTACATTTCTTGCATTTTTTTTCAACTTTTACTGTTTTGTGTTTATAACTGCTTCTGCTTACGATTTTATCTTGTTCCAAAGGCCAAACGTCAGCGTTCCAGTCTTGTATGGTTTTACGTCCCTTTGTGTGTGTGTGTGTTCGTTGTAGGTCAACATTTTAACAAGTCTTTTTTCGATCACGTTTGTTTTGTTTGTGTTACACTCGTTGTTGGTTTTTATCAGTAGATGATTCAGCCCCGATGCATGAATCCTGATAAGTGTAACCCAGATTCGTTTATCCACGCAACCTGTTCACTCAGCAACAAGGCTGGAGTCGTCGTATGAAGGTTTCCAACTTTATTCAGCATACATCAACAACTGCATACAATTGGTTTTTACACTTTCTCCACTCTTCAGACACAGGGCATCAATTATATAGTTTTTCTATACTCAAGATAACTTTAGAACATTCCAGCGTGACGCAATTACAACCAATCAAAATAAACTTAGTCATCACTGTCTTACGTCATACAACTTTCTTCATGTTAAAAGAATCTCTCAGCTTCTAGTGGATCTATCTAGATGCTTCGATCGATAATAAACAAGCAACCCTAGATAATTCTCCAATAATATCGACCAACGAAAATTATCAACATTACACCAAGCTTTTTCTGACAACAACGCAAAATCAAATCAAAGGTAAATACACTATGTTAGTGAATGCTTTGCAAAACAAAACGGATCGGATCTATTGTGCGTGTCTCACACCTACTATCGTGCGCGTCGCAAACGTAACAGTTTGGTCGTTTTTGTTTTCCATTTTTCTGGAAATACTTTGAAATAGATGAGGGGGGACAGAACGAGCCAAATGTCGGTCTGTCCGTCCGTCCGTCGGTCCGTTGGAAGCCATATTTCAAGAACCATGGACCGGATTGAATTACCTAGGTTAATGGCCTGCCTTCCCTGCCATCAAAATAGACCTTTTGCCGCTAGTTACTTCCCTTGATATCTTCGCGCGCGGAACAATTCAGTCTCCATAAGCATTAGCGATTTTGTTGATGTTTGGTAAACAAGCACTTCAAATCATGGACCTTTCTTCAGTCGTAGTCCGGATGTGGATCAGTGGGTCAGTCGTAGTTCCGGATGTGGATCAGTGGGTCAGTCGTAGTCCGGATGTTGATCAGTGGGTCAGTCGTACACCGGATGTTGATAGTGGGTCAGTCGGTCAGACCGTCGCTCCAAATTTCACTTTTTTGTTCACAAACACATTTTGTGCCTTAACTCTAAAATAACTGATAATCCGAAATACATCATTTTTACTTTGCAGACGCTTTTAACTGCTCCTAAGCATGTTATATGATTCCTATCTGTACTTTCTCAAAGGTCAAGGTCATTGTGCTTTACCATATTCTACAGGCGCTTTGCATTGTACCTAAAATTGGTTTGAACTGATTAAGATATTTTTTGGCTTGCAGATAGTTCAGATAGTGACCTATCATTCCATATTTTCTTTTGGCTTCCTTGGGATAACGCCGATCGTGTCACAACACCGCCACCAAAACGTACACTTTGCAAGATGTTTAGTTTGTCGGCTATCTGTGCCAGTGTCTGCAAACATTTTGATTGAATTGCCATTTTGTTACGTGTTGTTGCAGACACAACACGTCGGTTTCTCTCTCTCTTTCTTTTTGTAAATTTGATATTTCTCTCATTTATTCACAACCATCCCGTATTTAGTCTTGTCTGTCCTTCCTCCTCCTCATTCCTCCTCCTCCTCTTTCTCTCTTTCTCTTTCTCTCTCTCTCTGTCTCTCTCTTTCTCTGTCTCTCTCTTTCTCTCTCTCTCTTTCTTTCTCTCTCTCTCTAACTCTCTTTCTCTCTCTTTCTCTCTCTCTTTTTCTCTTTCTCTCTCTCTCTTTCTTTCTCTCTCTCTCTTTCTCTCTCTCTCTCTCTCTCTCTCTTTCTTTCTCTCTCTCTCTCTCGCTCTCTTTCTCTCTCTCTCTTTCTCTTTCTCTTTCTCTCTCTCTCTCTTTCTCTCTCTCTCTTTCTCTCTCTCTCTCTCTCTCTCTCTCTCTCTCTCTCTCTCTCTCTCTCTCTTCTCTCTCTCTCTTTCTGTCTGCCTCTCTCTTGACTCTCTCACTCTATGTGAGTTATTCATTTCCTGGCGGAAAAGAATTTCCTATAACAACTCAAACGTTAGATAAAGAAGCAAATTTCATACACGCAGATTGTGAAATTAGAAATGTATCAAGAATGGAGCAGACATGTGACTGTAGAGGGTGTCTAGATTTACAAGTTTTCTGTTACTTTTGCTGACATTATTTGCGAGAAAAATACATTAAAAAAATCACCTCAACAAAACGCACAACGAACCCTAAAAGTACTAAAAGTGTTCAAGTAGTTAAAATTTCTATTCTGGTTGCCTTCAAATTTAAAAAAAAATCTAAATGTTATAGTATTTCAAAACTTTTGATTATTTGTTTCGTCTTCAGAAATGTTTTTGGCTTTTATTGTTTAACTTTCAAACCAAGAAATTGCTGTCATCTATCTAGTTTTGTTGTACATTGCAGAATGATTGCACTGTAATGGAATTTAATTACTCTGGTAGGCTTAATTGATTTACTTGCTGTCTAAAACAAGGAATGAAAATATAATTGAAGTTGATTTTGGACGCGCTAATATCCTTGCTATTATGGTATGTTGTGGTCTTGACCTGAGCACCGACCAGTGACAAGCTGCTAGGAAAGCCCAGTTACGCCCTACCCCTGTAATTAGAAGTGAAGGGAAGTGAATACCAAAATAATTTTTGTAGTGTGATGACAGAGTAAAGCCAATCCCTTTTTGTTTAAAACCTGATGTTTTATTTTACACCTTCAAAGAACACGATGAGTTGATCTACAATGCGAATTTTCAATTAGTCATTACATTACATTACATGATTATTGCTTTAGGTCCAGCGGACTCTTCCGAGCCAATTCAGGACCGGACAACCCCTGATCCGCATCAAAGATCTGCTGAAACAACCCTAGTAGTAAAACTGAAAGCTCTCCACCAGCCAGTCACTTTACAATAAAGACATCCCACGCAGGGGACGCTGAGGCTGTACTCTAATTTATCGAACCCCCGTTTACAAAACAAAATAGAATACAAACATCATTATAAATTATCAACAAAACACATACATATAAAATGCCTACATTGCTAAATAATATCATAGGAAGCCCTAGTGACCACCTGGCAGAAAGCGTCCAATATTCCCAAGCTGATCCAACAGACCTCATACACAAATAAGGAGTCTTGTCCCGGAAGAGTTTTCAAGAAAAAAGATAGGTGACTGGTCTAGCGAAGAAGAAGATAGTATAGCAGATTGATAGAACAGAGCAGGAATGAGAAAGAGCAAATGAGAATGACAGCGACAGTGGGAATTTAAAGCACTAAATTTCCAGAAAGTGGGGATACTATTTATACTGAAACCCCCGGCACCCCAACGGGGGAATTTCAAATAGTCAGATTTCATTAAAGTGCGAGATACCGATAAGAAATAGCCCAAACGAAAATAAATTCAAGAACACGAAACATACCACATGTTAGAAAATATAAAAGAAGCTCAGCGACGCTAGATTTGTGAGAACATTGACAGTTTGTGTCTTGATGACGATAACTGTTTTACAAAAGTGTCTAACAACAGTGGGATTTTTTATTTTGTCATCAGACGGGTTTCTGCGTTCTCCAGTTTCAATAGGCTTTTTAAATCAAAAAGATAACTACAGCTTGGAAATAAAGTGGAAAAAAGTTCTGACACGCAGTGACAAAGAATAACGAACCCGTCAACATTAGTTTTAAGAATATTATTTTTGTGTTGGCGGTTATTTATTGTCTTATTTGCCTTCGGTGATTCCTTGTATGTGTTTTTTTTAATTAATTTACTTATCTGTGTTTTGGTGATTACGTGCCTGTGTTTGGTGATTACGCGCCTGTACTGTGTTTTGTTGATTACCTATTTGTATTGTGATTACTTGCCTGTTTTTATGATTACTCATCTGCGTTTGGGTGATTACTTGCCTTTTTAATTGATTACTTATCTGTGTTTTTGTTAGTACTCGTCTGTGTTTTGGTGATTATTTATCTGTGTTTTTATGATTACTTATATGTGTTTTGATGATTACTTGCCTGTTTTGGTGATTACTTATCTGTTTTGATGATTACTCGCCTGTGTTTTGGTGATTACTTGTCTGTGGTTTTAGCATTACTTACCTGTTTTTGGTGATTACTATACTGTACTGTGTTTTGGTCATTGCTTGTGTGTATCGGGCAATCTAAGGACACATAACTTTTGGCAGTTCAATTCAATTCAATAATTTATTTTGGTGTCTGTTCAAATAAACGTGATTTTAGACTTTCTCTCGCATGGACTTACACACATAGCAGAAAATCTAACAACTTAAAGTTTAACTACAGCCTTAACAAGTTACATTATTACAAACTTTTACCAACTGCGGACATGTAAATTATACAGGCAATATTTTTTAATGGCGGAATTATGCAACACAGTTTCAATGGGTTCTTCAATATTTAGGTTGATGCTCTTTTTAGTATATTGTGGAAACAAATGAGGACATTCGTAGAGGTAAACAGGTACAAACTAAATCTTCTTGGTGGTTTGTGAATTAATTTATGAAGTAGCCTACATGTCTTGGACATGGCTTGTTTTGGCAGTACGCGTTGAAGATGTGTCTCATCGTGTTTTCAATGAGGACTGAATGGCCGTGCTTTAGTTTGTCATCACATGGCGGAAATGCCAATCAGCTTATGTTCGTGCAGCAAAAGTTAAATCGATTGGATCTTCTTCCCCTCCCCTCTGTCCCTCGCCTTAGTTGTTTATAGAGAAACGATATAAGCACTACGCACTTTAGGTAATTGGTTCCTTACAACGTTGACCTAAAGCAATAATCATGTAATGTAATGTAATGTCCTTACAACGTTCTTCACCACCCCACCCGATATACACACATCTTTCGCCATTCCTTCTTTCAGCTTGTTGATGTTGTTCATTTTCTTCTTTCTTCTGGGCACTGATGTGCAGAGATTCAGTAGCAAAATGCCCATGTTGTTATTATTTTTTTTTTCTTCTTCTTCTTTTCCTCTTCCTCAACTTCATTATCTATCATCTGTCATCGTCACGTCGTCATCCTCATCATCATCCTCATCATCACCGTCATCATCACCCTCATCCTCATCATCATCCTCATCAGCATCATCATCATCATCAGTATAAGCAGCAGCAGCAGCTTCTTCTTTTTAAGCGGGACATGGATGACATCGTAAATTTATGAATAAGTTTCTTATCTGTTGACGTCAGTGATCGTAGACTGATTGATTCATGAGCTAAAGCGTGTGCATACCGTTTATTACAGTGAGTGTGAGGTCATAGTTTCACAGCTAAGGAAGAGTAGACCTATTACTTTTATACCCAAAGACCTCCGCTAATTTAATTCCCAGTCGGCTGCTTATAATTTTGATTTAAACGTGAGAATGAGCGCATATGTGTTCTTAAAAATTTTACACTAGATAGCATAATTATTACAAAATTTATAAAACCACATGTTTGAGGTGAAATTGATTATAATTTTTATGATTTCATATTGACATGTGAAACTGATTGAATAGATAGTGTAGTTATCGTAATAATATATTTTTCTCAAACTGAAAATGATAGAATTGATTACTAAACCTAACATGTTAAGTTTTTTAAAATGATTTGCTATCTAAATTTGATATATTTAATTTATTCAGTCAGTATATCGTGTAATTATTAAAGTCTCTTCAGAAATTACAGGTAAGGCACACCCTGGACTAAACGTAAGTTAAATGTAGTAGTTTGTGTGACAGTGTGTTTTGTGTCTTCCCTGCACTTGAAAGAATAGGAGTTATATTCTGATCAAGAACTTCGGGAGGGGAGAGGAGTGTTATTGCCTGTGCTGACAGGGCTGTCAGGAAAAAGCAGTTAAACGTTATTTCATTTGCAGGCGCCTGTACCGTATCTGTAGCAATATTTACTACAAAATCCTATCAGTACACTTGTTTTACCTTTGAGATATGGCCCGATGCGCAACCAATGAAGTAAAATTGGGCGCTGAACCGGCAAATGACCCGAGCTAAACTGAGCAAAATGGCTTCAGAGAAAAGCAACCAATCAACAGCTGTCTGAAGGTAACTGTTTACCTCTTAATACAAAGAACATGTCATCCAGTTTGCTTACCCGCCGCACTTGATATGGCACGTGGTAGCTTAGCTAGAAGAAATAGCAAAGAAGGGCGCCCATGATATTGTTTGTGGCTGCAGACTGAACTGTTTGTGAGCTTGTTGTGCAGCACGAGGTTTTGTCGGTAGCTAACGCATGCGGAAAAATATGCACTATGCATTTTCTTTACGGACGTTTTGTGTGTATGCGTGGAATGTTGTGTTTTGTCACTCGGAAGAGGCATGTGCCTGTGTTTGTCACTCTAAAGCGGCATGTGCCTTTGTTTGTCACTCTGAAGCGGTGTGTGCTTGTGTTTGCCACTCTGATGCGACGTGTACCTGTGTTTGTCACTCTGTGAGAGGCATGTGCCTGTGTTTTGTCGCTCTGTTGCGACATGTGCCTGTGTTTTGTCACTTTAGTGCAAAAGGTGCCTGTCTTGTTCCATACCGTGTTGTGTCACGCTGAAAGTCACACTATTAGGTAAATGAATGTACTACAGATATTATAATTTTTAAATCTTATGTTATTGGAATTTCTGTGCAACATGTTTGCATATATATTATATATTTATCTATATATCTATCTATATGAAAACTGTGAAAAAAAGATTTAAAAAAAAAAGTAACCGCAAACAGTGCATGTGATGGGATGGTCGATTCATAATAACCAAACTATCGTATGCTGATCGTCATTCTTTATAAGTCAGTTTATGGTCACATCTGGATCCTTTACCGAAATAAAAGTTCTAAACATATATATGTTTGATGTTTACAACCCCTCCCCCCCTACCTCCTGAATGTCTTTGCACACAACAACAGATAACATTATCGTGCACCAAGTCATTAACATCACTAAAGGTTCGTAGCTTGCAGCAAGCTTTCTCTCACTACTAGTGATCGTGGTATTGGTAGGGGTTGGTACGTACCAATTACACATCCAGTTGTAACTGTTTGCTTTCTTGTGCTGCTCATCGTCGACATGTTCGCTTATTTGGTTATCCACCCCCAAAGGTGTTGTTTTTAGTTTGTGTGTATATGTGTCTGCACATATCTCTTACACCTGTCTGCGTTCATGCATCAGTTATTGGAAAATACTGTGAAAAATTGAAAATGCACAAAAATGGCGCATGGGAGATACCGGAAATAGACAAATGGAGCGTCATCATTTTCTTGAGCTAAAAGTAGAGATTATTTATTTTTGGTAAAATGCAGTGGTATGTATAAAGCATGCTTTTAGATAAAAATGGACGTGCCAAAATCTTAAAACCACCTTTTTGATGACCAGTATATCTACAACTAATTGAAATATTATTAATTTTATTATTTATGTGCCTAGACTTTGCAAGAGGAGCTTACAGGAGTGCAGAACAACTATAAAACAAAATGAGGAAAACTCATTAACTATTAATAGTAACCTTTAAATATATATATAAACGTATGACTATCGCGCGCACACACACACACACACACACACACACACACGTACACAAAACACCAAAACTGGGTTTTACTAAGAATGTAAGAATCGGAAAGTGATTTTTGACAGAAAAGGGTTAGGGCAAGGGTTAGTTGTAGCGCTGCAACTAGCCCTTACCCTAACCCTTTTCTAGAAAGTTGACCTATTTCGTCTCCTATAGGCGACGAAATAGGTCGAATTTTGTTCAAAAATTCTTCGGAAATTCACTGTATTTTCTCCGTCCCGGATAGAGCACTCCTGTGTACTAAAAACACTCTCATGCACTACAACTGCACTCCCATGCACTAAAAGAGCACTCCCGCGCACTTAGAAAAAAGTGGGTGGCTGGAAAACTCTGGGTGACTGATACACTCACCCATTTTCTGCATAAAAAGCAATGTCAGTCACCCATTTCAAGGCTTATGTGTACGCACATACACGTGACACACACACTCTCACTCACGCGCACACTCAAAGGCGAACTATGACTCTCTAGGGCTACATTTATTACGTAGATTTCAATGGCTGGAATAAAAATTATGTTTTTAATAGAGGATTTTAAACGACTGAAATTGAAGATGGCACTGACATTTTCAAAACATTCGGCCTTTTTTTCAATAAGAAAAATACAATCACAATATTTTACGATTTGAACTTTTCACTACTGTTCAAATACATATTAGTGGGCGCTCATATTGTTTGTTGACGAAGCGTCATATGCTTGTGTTGTGTGCTCACTACAAGTGTTGTGTACCTGAGTTTTGCCGTCGTGGTGTTTGACAGAAGGAGGGAGTGAGAGATAGAGTGTGTGTGTGTGTGTGTGTGCGCGCGCGCGTATTTACGCGCGTACTAACATTTTGGGACAATTGCCGTGTGGCCTGACGCGGTGCTCGAGTTCACATATTGCCTGAAACATTTAGGCAATGCGCGTGAGCTCATGAACCAAGTAACCATTTGCAAGACAAGCCAACGTGGAATTGTAATAGTTTCACACAATAAAAGTCGTTATCTTTATTCTGTTATATGCCAATATTTGATTATTTAAAGGCACACACTTCCTTTTCTTTGGCCATTCCGGAGATATACAATTTTTCTGTCATCAAACATCTTGATTTGGAAGAAAAAGAAGAAGAAGAAGAAGAAGAAGAAGAAGAAGAAGAAGTAAGAAAACCAAACCAAATGTTAATAATTTCTGTAAGTAGACATGAGACGGAGCTTTATTTTGTTTTATTATTTGCTGCGTTTGCTGTATAATTTCACTTCACTAAGTCTATCTTATTCTCGTTTCAACCCCTTGGGGTCATGAGCAATCTTGCCACTGTAGATTGTTCTAACCTATACAGGGAAAAGTGAAAGCCCCAGTTGAAAACCTGTCTTGCCTTTGTAGGCATGACTGGATTCACTGCGGCAACAGTACCCCCGTTGGAGTGCCGGGGGTTTCAGTATAAATAGTATCCCCACTTTCTGGAAATTTAGTGCTTTAAATTCCCACTGTCGCTGTCTTCCTCATTTGCTCTTTCCCATTCCTGATCTGTCCTATCACTCTGCTATAATATCTTCTTCTTCGCTAGATCAATGACCTATCTTTTTTCTTGAAAACTCTTCCTGGACAAGACTCCTTGTTTGTGTATGAGGTCTGTTGGATCAGCTTGGGAGTGTTGGACGCTTTCTGCCGGGTGGTCACTAGGGCTTCCTATGATGTTATTATTTAGCACTATAGGCATTTTATATGTATGTGTTATGTTGATGATTTATAATGATATTTGTATTCTATTTTGTTTTTGTAACCGGGGGTTCGAGTAGTTGGGGTAAAGCCTCAGCCGTCCCCTGCGTGGGATGTCTTTATTGTAAAGTGACTGGACGGTGGAGGGCATTCAATTTTCCCACTTGTTGTTTCGGCAGATCTTTTATGCGGATTGGGGGTTGCCCGGTCCTGATTTGGCTCGGAAGAGTCCGCTGGACCTAAAGCAACAATCAATCAATCAATCAATCAATTCTCGTTTCATTTCTTCCTTTTTTGTTTTGCACAAGTGTAATCACTAAATGATATAATGATGATACAGAACGTTTTTTCGAGCTTTTTTAACGTCTATCTGTTTAGAGTAGCAAACGAAACAAAAAAAAACAACTAAAAAATAAATTAAATAAATAAAGTCAAACCCTAGCAAGGTTTTTGAATCACCGGCATCATTTAATTTATTCCTAAGGTTACTTGCATCATTTGTTTGACAGCGCATTGGACTGGAACCTCCGTACCTAGCTTTCGGCACAGGCACGTGCATGGATGTTGAAAACCACAACTTTGTTAATCCTCTGAAGCGGTACTCCTTCTACACCAAAGAAGCGTGCGAAACGGAATGTTTTGTAGATTTCGTCATCGACAGGTGCAAATGTCGTCACTTCCTGCATCCTGGAAACGAGACTCTGTGCCCCTTGGAGATTCTGAAGAAGTGTTTCAGATCAGCAGAAGGTGAGAAAGTACAACTAATCAGTACAACTTAGGTTAATCTGATGAATAAAAATTGATACAACAACAACAACAACAACAACAACAACAGGTAGGAAAGTACAGGTAGTGGCTAGCTTACAGGTGGCGTGACCTTTTAGCTGGTTGATTTCATGCCTAGAGTTCTGTAATATCACACATTTCAACATATGTCACTGTTGTACAACAGCAAATGATCATTTAATAAGAGCGAGGCGAACAAACGACTTAAATCAACATTTATGGAAGTTATAACAATGACTTAACATTGATGACGGCTATGATTACGAGGACGGCGACGACGCTGCCGCCGCCGACGACGATGATGATGATGATCATCATTATCATCATGAATGTAACTTTGATGACTGCTATAAACTATGATGCCGAGGACGACGAAGAAGAAGATGATCATTTTGATTAGGAGGAGGAGGAAGAGTTGGATGGTGATCATGACGATGATGACTACAACGAAGATGTCGATGAAGATTGTGATAATAAATTACTTCAAGACAATGTGTTTATTGGCGTTGTATAAACTTGGATGTTGCAGCCACTCATTATGGCGGAGGAGTAACGAAGCGGTGTGACTGTCCTATGCCGTGCAAGCAGAATGTGTATTCAGCTGCTGTATCTTATGCCGCCTTCAGAACCACCTACATGCACCACATGGACCCTGTGCTGTAAGTCCACAGTAATTCACCGACAGGATAGGACAGGAGTAGAAAAAGAGAAGGAGAGAAAACAAGAAACTAGACCTGGACAAAACAGGACATAACAGACGAGACTATATATACTATACCAGACGTAACCAGACCAGACCAGTCCATGTAAAGGTCAAACCATACCAGACTATACAAAAACTAGAAAACACTAGATTATACCAGACAATACAAACCCAGGACGGATTGGACTTGAGCACTAGCAGATCAGACCAGATCAGACAAACCTGGACCAGACCAGGCCAGTACTGTGATCAGAACAGAGAGGGACCAGAGCAGACGAGACCAGGCTAATTGACGATGATGAAAAAGATGCTGCTTCTTACGACGACAACAACGACGACGACCACGACGACGACGACGACGACGATGATGATGATGATGATGATGATGATGATGATGATGATGATGATGATGATGATGATGATGGTGATGTCTGCAGGAGCAGCATGCCGCCATACGGTGTGACCAGCTTACATCTGTTCTTCCCTGATCCTGTGGTGACCGTCATAGAACAGGTCCCAGTGTATTCCTTGGAAGGTCTCCTGGGTGAGTAGATGTTCCCCCCCCCCCCCCTCTCCCCGACTGAGCACCTTGAGCAGCTCTTTGGATCGAAATTGTGCAAAACATGAACAATCTTTCGTTGATGTTGTTGTTGATTTTGGTGATGGTGGTGGTGGTGATGGTGGGGTGTCATTGTGGGTGATTGAGAGGGTGGCATCGGGAACTGGTTCAGAACAACAATCGGTGTGCGTCAAGGATGCCTACTCTCTACAACGCTCTTCAACAGCTTCCTAGAGCGCATCATGTCGGATGCCCTTGCAGATCACCAAGGCATAGGGGGGTAGAGCAATCTCCAACCTCCGTTTTGCTGATGACATTGATAAATTGGCTGGAGAGGAAAAAGAAATTGAACAGGTGGTACATAGGCTTGACACCACCTCCAAAGCCTATGGAATGGAAATAAGTGCAGAGAAGACCAAAATGATGACCAACAACATCAATGGCATCAACACGGACATCAAAGTCCAAGGTCAATCCCTGAAGACAGTCCATAGCTTCAAATATTTAGGAGCCATTGTATCAGACAATGGGTCTCGACACGAAGTTCTATCCAGGATCGCACAAACAACTGCTGGCCTGACAAGGTTGAAGCCCATTTGGAAAGACAGGACCATCAATCTATAATCCAAGGTAAGATTTCTGAGCTCCTTTGTCATCTCCATCTTCCTATACGCTTGCGATACATGGACCCTCACAGCAGATCTACAACGAAGAATACAAAGCATAGAGGTGAGATGCTACAGAAGACTTCTGGGCATTTCCTACACCCAGCAACCACCAACGACAAAGTCCGACAGACCATCACACAAGCCATTGGACAACACGATGACCTGCTCACAGTGGTGAAAAAACGGAAACTCCGATGGTATGGCCACATCAACAGAGCATCAGGCCTTGCAAAGACCATCCTGCAAGGCACGGTGCAAGGAGGCAGAAGAAGAAGGAGACAGAAAAAGAGGTGGGAGGACAACATTTGAGAATAGACTGGCTTGACACTAAGCGAAGCCCTGAGGGTTGTTGAGGACAGAGAAAGATGGAGTACGCTGGTTAAATGATCATCTGTGGTGCCCCAACGACCTTCGAGTTACGGGATAACCCGTACGATACTAGGGGGCGGTGGTGGTCTTCTTTCTCGTCTTCTTTATTTGTCATTGTTTCACTGCAGTAACTATGATTCCAGTTATTACTTGGACTATCCTGCCGTGATTTGACAAAACCGAGTAAGTCCACCTAAGGTCGAAAATGAGTTTTTTGCGCCATCAAACTTGCAAGAGAATGACGCATCTTACCTGTAAAAATCAAATCCGAACTATGTTTAGATTTGGAGATATCATAGAGTAAGTCCTTGTTAAAAAAATTTTAAGTGGGGGAATAAACTGATAAAACCAAGCAAGTCCCCTGCGATTTTGTTTCGGCGATCCTCTGGCTGATGCTCGAGTTGGCATGATGACGTCATTTTCTACAATAACCTGACAAAGAAAAGTAAGTCCTCCCGACCAATGAGAAAGCGCCTTAAGATAAAGTGGACCAGTGAGAATCCATGTTATTGCTGCTGTGCAATATTATTTTCCTGTGAAAATGATGAAAAAATTTCGGTCAGCAAAGGACGTGTTCGGCTTTTTGAAAAAGAGTTTTCTTCATGTACTTTCCTGCCCACCATGAAGGATCCTGTAGATCTTCCGCCTACGCGGCAACTTCCACAAGGTGTGGAAATAAACAAACAAACTATCCTATCCTATCCTATCCTATCCTATCCTGTCCCGTAACCCTGAGGTCGTAGGGGCACCACAGATGATCGTTTAACCAGCATACTCCATCTCTCTCTGTCCTCAGCAGCCCTGATGGCTTCGCTCAGTGTCAAACCAGTCCATTCTCGAATGTTGTCCTCCCACCTCTTTTTCGGTCTCCCTCTTCTTCTACCTCCTTGCACTGTGCCTTGCAGAATAGTCTTTGCAAGGCCTGATGATCTGGTGACGTGGCCATACCATCGGAGTTTCCGTTTCTTCACCACTGTGAGCAGGTCATCGTGTTGTCAAATGGCTTGTGTGATGGTCTGTCGGACTTCGTCGTTGGTGATGTGTTGGGTATAGGAAATGCCCAGAAGTCTTCTGTAGCACCTCATCTCCATGCTTTGTATTCTTCGTTGTAGATCTGCTGTGAGGGTCCATGCTTCGCAAGCATATAGGAGGATGGAGATGACAAGGGAGCGCAGCAGTCTTACTTTGTAATGTAGAATGATGGTCCTGTCTTTCCAAATGGCTTCAACCTTGTCAGGGCAGCAGTTGTTTGTGCGATCCTGGAGAGGACTTCCTGTCGGGACCCATTGTCTGATACAATGGCTCCTAAATATTTGAAGCTATGCACTGTGTTGAGGGATTGGCCTTGGACTTTGATGTCCGTGTTGATGCCATTGGTGTTGTTGGTCATCATTTCGGTCTTCTCTGCACTTATTTCAATTCCACAAGCTTTGGAGGTGGTATCAAGCCTCTGTACCAGCTGTTCAAGTTCTTGTTCCTCTCCAGCCAATCCATCAATGTCATCCGCAAAACGAAGATTGGAGATTGCTCTACCCCCTATGCTGACTGTGCCTTCGTGATCTGCAAGAGCATCTGACATGATGCGCTCTAGGAAGATGTTGAAGGGTGTTGGAGAGAGTAGGCATCCTTGACGCACACCGATTGTTGTTCTGAACCAGTTCCCGATGGCGCTGTTGTGGAGGACTGCACTGGTAGCCTTGTCATACAGGTTTTTGATGACTTCAATAATTTTAGGTCTGATGTTGTACGCTTTCACTGTTGCCCATAGAGCTGCATGCCAGACTCGGTCAAACGTTTTCTTGAAGTCTATGAACACATGATATAGATGTTGTTGGTGCTGTAGGTATTTCTCACAGATTATTCTGAGGTTAAAAATCTGTTCAGTGGTACTTCGCCCTGCCCTGAATCCTGCTTGTTCTTCAGCTATAATTTGTTCAGCTTGGGGTTTCAACCTGTTGAGTAATATTTTCAGGAGGACCTTGATGGGATGGATGATGAGGCTGACGGTGCGGTAATTTTCACACTCCTGAAGGTTACCTTTTTTGGGAAGAGTGATGACAAGTGACTGGGCCCATGGTATAGGCCACTCTCCACTCTGCCAGATCTTGTTACAGATAATGGTGAGGGCATCAATCATCGCTTCTCCTCCTGCTTGTAGCAGTTCCGCGGGTATGTTGTCCACTCCCGCTGACTTCCCTTTCTTTAGCGATTGCACTGCTGCCTCAACTTCTTCCCAGAGAATTTGGAGGATTTCTTCTTCTCTGTTCTCGGGACATGCTAGAACTGATGGGTTTCCATTTGGTGTATGGTTGTAAAAGGTCAGAGCAGTACTCTGTCTATCTGTCCAAGACTTCTTGTTCTTCTGTAATGCATATGCCAGACTTGCTTTGGATCGTGGAGACTTTGGGCTGTTTGAAACTTGTCAGCCGCTTTACAGTCTGGTAGGCCTTTTTGCTGTTGTTCTTGTTCAGACTGTTCTCTATTTCCTGGCATTGATCTTCTATCCAGTTATCCCTTTGCTGTGCGCATGCCTTTTCGGATGTCATTGTTGATTTTTCGGTAGATATCAGCTCCCTGTGAGGTGTTCTTTTTCTTTCTTTTTTAAAATCTCTCTTCGTTTATCACACAGATCCAAAAGTTCAGGTGTGATCCACGGCTTCTTTGGTCGGTGCTTGCCAATTATCTCAGTGGCGGCATCTGTCACAGCTGAGTTGAAGGTGGTGGTCGTGGTGTTGACATCTACTTCACCAGCCCCCAAAATGAGCAGTGGTGCAAATTTCCCTTCAATTGTGGCCTGAAATAGTTCTGCCACCTCCGGGTCTTGCAGTTTGTCCAGGTCGAACTTCAGTCTAGTGCAGTATTTACTCTCTTCAAGTGGAGCCGGAAAGACATCATCAAGAGATCGTGGTCACTTCCGATGTCTGCTCCTGGAAAAGTGCGTGTCCTGCCAATGTTGATGCTTGATCTGAAGCGTTTCTTGACCATGATGTAGTCTATTTGGTTGTGATGCTCCCCCCTGGGACTGTGCCATGTCCATCGTCTGGAGTTTTTGTGGAGACCAAGCGTGTTTGCCAGTACCAGATTGTTGTATCTGGCAAACTCCAAGAATCTCAGACCCCTGTCATTTGTCTCGTTGTTGCAGTGGGGTCCACATGTGTCTCCCCAGTTGTGGTGCGCATCTTGGCCAACCTTGGCATTCCAGTCGCCTTGCACTATGACTATGTCCTTCTTCGGCACTTGGTCAAGGACCGCCTGTAGATTTTCATAAAAATCCTCCACTTCGCTGTAGTCATAGTCTGATGTTGGGGCATAGGTCTGGATGATGGTGATGTTGAAAGGGGCTGCTCTCAGGCGGATGGTAATGAGTCTACTGGGCGGCAACCCATGACAGTGGCTAGAATGTTCTTGTGGACCAAGAATCCAACGCCGTGTTCGTGCCTGTCATCTCTACCGCTGAAATAGAGCTTGTGGCCTTTGTCTGTCGTTGTTTCACCTAGGCTTTTCCAGCGCAGTTCGCTAATGCCTAGAACGTTCCATCGATAGCGGTCCAACTCGTGGGCCAGTTCTTCTAATTTTCCTTCCGCAGTTAGGGTCCTGACATTCCAGGTTCCTATGACGATGTTGTTTCTCGTGCGGATCTTGCTAAATTGTCCATCAGTAGCATACTTAACACCTCCGTCCTGGTGGCCAACGGAAGGCGCGGTCCTTGAACCGGGCGACGACCTATCCGGTATGGAATTAGTGGATAGTGTCATCATGCATGTAGTGTGTCTTGGGCAAAAAAGGACCTGGCGGTGCCCAATCCTCTCCAGGCTGTTGGGCACAGCCGAAATCCACGAATACAGTGTGGCTCGCCTTGGCCCCGAGCACGTGGTCGTTGAACTTGTAGCAACGTGAGGTTCTTCGCCCTGGGCGGTGACATCGGTGTAGAAGACTTTCGCCCAGTGATGCCGTGCTAACATTACCCCTGTTAGTCGCCTCTTACGACACGCCGGGAAACGTTGGGCCTATTCTATTCAGTGCCCGAACCCACAAACAGCAACAAATATATTACAGACATACAACAAGGGCAACAAAATACAAGACATACACGTGGTGTAAAGGCAGGAAGATCGCTAAAATAAGAAACTGAAAGGAAAATAGTTTTGTATTTTTAAAATTAAATTGGCTGCATCTAATATTATTTTGAAGGGAGAGCAAAAAACCCATGACTCCTGCATACCAACCCAGGAATATTAAGTGAAGAATGGCTAAAAACAATAAACAGGCACACATATACACTCACTGTAACTGCCGCACCCACATCTTACAAAACCCAACTTATGTGACTCATCTCGTCAGACTTTTTAACAAAGAAACGAAACGGCCTATGGGACTTACTTGGTTTGGTGAATTTTGAAAACAAGGATTTACTTAATACTAAACTGACAAAACCAAGCGGATTTGACTTACTTGGGTTTGTGAATTTTTTTAGCAAGGATTTAATTCAATAATAAACTGACAAAACCAAGCGGGTGACTTGCTTGGTTTTGTCATGTTCTCAACAAAGATCTATCTCAAGAATAATCTGACAAAACAAAGCAAGTCCACAAATAGTCTTAAAACATCAAATCTATCAAACATTTCTTTAACATTCAAGGTATGCACTCTTAAATCGAGGAATTGCATTATAATATGCCCTTAAACTTCCAGAAACGATCGCGTAATATAGCGCAACACAAAACGTCGATTTTCTCGAAAGTAGGTTTTGTGGACTTGCTCGGTTTTGTCAGTTCACGGCAGTATCATTTCTGCTCAACATGCTGTTGTGATACACGCTAGACATAGGGTTGAGTTAGTCCTCTTCTTCTTATCTTCCCCCTTACCGCATTCTTTCTTCTTACCGTCCTCTTGCTAGTTCCCTTTCCAGTAGTATTTTTTTCTCTTTATTTTGCACCTTTGGGTGTGTGACGTTTTGGAAAATATAAAATCTTTTCACTACTTCACCTTGTATTTCAAGAACAGCAAATACATGTATATTTACTAGGGTGGCCAGCGACACAACGGCGCTAACGACATTTAGGAAAACTGGATCATACCCCTGCTAGCCACCTCTTTGTTTTATGGACCATAACATTTGTGTTTATTTAGGTAACGCTACTTTTCTCTCTAAATGTACTTTGTTTTATGGACCATAACATTTCCATAACATTTGTGTTTATTTAGGTAACCCTACTTTTCTCTCTAAATGTACTTTGTTTTATGGACCATAACATTTCCATAACATTTGTGTTTATTTAGGTAACGCTACTTTTCTCCCTAAATGTACTTTGTTTTATGGACCATAACATTTGTGTTTATTTAGGTAACGCTACTTTTCTGTCTAAATGTACTTTGTTTTAAATTATTTTTTTTACAAATTATTATTGAGGATTTTTATAGCGCACTTATCTCACCGTACTTGACCAGACTCTAGGCGCTTGCCGATACAGGATCTAACTCAAACCGCCCGAGACGCCCACCCGCATGGTCTGACGCCCGAACAACTGAGCACTATCCTGGCCATCCAGGGATGGGGGAGAAGTACCAAGTGCATGCTGGGTGTGTTCTTGTTACCGGCACTCACCCGGACACTAGGACATGAGCGTCAGGATCTTTAAAGTCCGTTATGATGGAACGTATGCGACACACAGACTAGACCTCGGTTTATACTCTCATCCGAAGGATTAGAAAACGGGAGTAAAGTGTCTTTCCAAGGGACACAACACAATGGCCCGGACAGGGCTCGAACCCGGGACCTTCAGATCCGCAAGCCAAAGCACTACCATTAGACCACCGTGCCTCTCTAAATTACAAAATGAATGCTTAAATTACAATAGCAGCAACAACAAAAGCCATATTAACCCCTTAGCTCATTCTGCCACCCAGTTTACAGGCAGTATAAAAGGTTTAACAATTCCGTCCATTCTCCGTTATACTCGGGGAATGGCTCTAGGTTCGCGGGAGAAAATGTTCCGAATTGTTTCCGTAATGGAGGATATTTCGTATATTGATCCATTGTTTCCTTTTATTTACTGCAATGACGATGCTGCTGAAGTAAGCTTACCTTTTGCAATAATATTTTGCATGAAAGTTGTTTTTAAAGAAAAAGAACAAGAAAAGGGAAGAGACAGTCAGACAGAAAGACACACTGACGGACAAAGTAAGAAATAAATAAACAAAATAAAATAAAAACATAAAAAGAAAACTTTGGTCTAGCGTTGGTTCTCTGAGGTATTGTTGGCCTTTAGATCCCATCCCCCACCTTACCTCCAACACCACTCCATCTGGAAGCGCGATACAAAGATGTGATAAAAGACAATGTAGTAGAAAGCAAAAGTAGGGATGAATAATATTAAAATCAAACCAATATTCACAACATGTACTAGATTTTTTTTTTTAATCATCGAGCGAAAAAAAGGTGCTGCAAAGAAGAAGGAAATTGATGAGGATGAGGAAGAGGAGGAGGATGATGATGATGATGATGATGATGATGATGATGATGATGATGATGATGATGATGATGATGATGATGATGATGATGATGATGAGAAAGGCCGAGGAAAAGGAGAAAAAGAAGAACCGAAGAAGGAAAAAAAACAACACGAGAAGGGTGAAAAAGAGGTGAACAGGAGAAAGAGGAGAAAAATCCATCCAAATTGTTGCTTTGTCGTAGGGTCGATCGGAGGGCAGGTAGGACTGTTCATGGGCTTCAGCTTGGTGACCGTGGCTGAGATGTGTGAGCTCATCTTTCTCCTCTGCACCAGAGGACGCAGACTTTTCATCGAGGAACCTCGACGACTACTGGCCCACTCGCCTGCTAAGAACGACAGACCTTAAAAGAAAAAAATAGAAAAAGAAGAAGATGATGATGATGATGAAGATGACGATGATGGGGATGATGATGATGGTGGTGGTGATGAAGATGATGATGGTTGGTGATGATGATGATGGTGGTGCTGGTGGTGGTGGAGTCGTGGTGTTGACACCTAAGCATTTTGAGATTCGGCTGTTAGAGATTTTTCGCCTTTTCTCGGAGAAAACGGATGGAATACTGAGACAAAACAAACAATGACGATAATGGTGATGGCGATAACGTGTAACATACTGTGTAGTATTTCATGAACAAAGTTTCTCTGTAAAAAAATTATAGAACATAACAAATTGTGACTAATATGATTGCATTTAATGTTTATGATAATGGTGGTAATAGTGATGATGAAGATGATGAGGGTGGTGGTAGTGGTGGTGATGACTTTGGAACTTTGGACTGTGCTTTATTTTATACAACACCACCAAACAGTATTAAATAAGGCTCCTACCCTAGGGGAGGCGGGGGTGAGGGGTGGGGGGCGAATAGCCAAAAATATGGGGAGTGGGGGTGATGAGGATACAAAAATTATACAGAAGTAAACAACAACGGCGTAACAGTATACAGGAATATTGCACACACAAAAATTGACATACTGACATTAAGTTGTTCACGAGCAACGAATGGAGATACAATGCGTAAATAAACAAATCCATAATAATAAAAGGCAACAGACACGAGCTTTGGCTATTAAAATTCTTTTGTCTGAGAAAATAGATGACATAGCCATGATGATGATGGGGATGATGATGATGATGATGATGATGATGATGATGATGATGATGATGATGATGATGATGATGATGGTGATCATCATGATGATGTTGATGGAGATGACGAATAAAATATTTTGTAGTATTTGATCAGCAAAGGTTTCACATTAAAAAACAAAAACACAAAAAACACTTTAAAAATTGTGACAATTATGATTGCATTTATTGTCTATAATTATGATGGTGATAGCGATGATGATGATGATGATGATGATGATGATGATGATGATGATGATGATGATGATGATGATGATTTTGTAAATAATATTTAGATCAGATCTATTTGAAAACCCTAAATGTGAAAAAAAAATTCCATAGGTCTAACGAGCAATTGTAGTTTTATTTGCGATGTATTATTGTGAACATTAATTATCGTTAACTTATGTCTTAATTGTAGTGTTAACATTTTTTTTTTAATTCTCATGAAAACATCGACAAATAGAAAAATAACAACTCAGTCTCTCGATAGTATGCAGGGCTCCCCATTTGCAATGAAACTAAGGAGTGGGCTCACATCCATTTTACAATTGTAAGGATGTTTTTTCACTCCTCGTTGAGCGTTTTAAGGAGTGGGAAAAAAGACGATGTACAAAAGCGTACGCACACTTTTCACAAGTCAACACAGGTCATGCACGCACAAATTCATACCAGTGATTAATACACACACACTTACATCAAACTATGACGTCACTTCCTAAGGATAGCGCGACGGATTAGGTGCTGTGTGATTGGTTGATAGTGTAAAAAGGTAAACCAATGAATATCGAGCTATTTTTCCAATCACATGGCCGTGCTACCAAAGAAGGTAGGCTACGCGTAGTAGATATTCTTTGGTGCTACTTTTAGATTCGATTCTTCCCGAAACCGTAAAGACTTTTGTAAGAAACAGCTGTTTGTCGGAAACTCGCTCGGGAAAAATAAAGCCGTTTGTCTCGCTTAAAGTCGCGTTCATGACCTTTTCACGGCGAAGACTTTTCTTGCATGTTTTCAGGACAAATCGTCACATTTAAGACGTAGGCTACTTTATACGCCTGATGCGTGATTTTCAGCGTTAGCGTCTTAGGCGTGATTATGCCCGATCTATTCGTAATGGGAAGCCCTGGTATGAGATATTATTAAAATGTCTGGAAATGTATGTAAGTTGTTTTGAGTGTGTATTTGTTGTTATCGTTGTTCTTGCTGTTGTTGCTGCAGTAGTAGCTGCTGATGTTGTTATTTGATAAGCGGCTATTACCTCAGCTTTGACCACACATGGGGTTCAATTTGATCCCAAATTTTAAAAATTAAAATCAAATTAAAACGAATCAAATTTGTTGCGATTACTGTGAAATTCCCGGTATTCCTCACACACTAAGAGCGGGTTTGCATATATAAAATTTGCCTCTCAACGCTAATTACTAAATATGTTTTTAATGCTTTGTAAAAATACTGTCATTGTACAAAAGTGTCTCAGTGTTAAAACTAGTTGGTGTTAGTTCTATCGTGATGTCATGTTTGTGTAAAGAATATACTAATACGTTGTTGTTTTTTTTGCCTCCTCAAGTGGGCTTATGATTATAATTCGTTAGTTAAACTTAAGTTAGTGAAAAGCAAATTTGGTTTTGAAATGTTGCATTGTTTTGCAGGAATATTATTGTTAGATTTATTTGAAGTGTTTTGTTGCTGAGGTATTTGTTATGTGTATTTGGGACCATGTTTTTTGTGGTTGTTTATCTAGTCGTGCACCATCGTGTACAATGTACATTGTGAGTTTCCAATTGTTTGTGAAATGTCTCATGCGCATGGGTTTGATATTGTAATTGTTATAACTTTACAACGTGCACAC